>JABTXL010005547.1:2476984-2486984 GCA_025134845.1 Neodon shergylaensis
TATATATATATATATATATATATATATATATATATATATATATATTAGAGGCCCATAGAAACATTCATGCAGCAGAGTATCTGCATGTATTCACATCAATTTTTGTAGTATGTTCTAGGCTAAAACTGAACTTCTGGAACTACTGGTACTGTAGACAGCATCATATTTCCTGATGGGTGTGGTAAATACAGCCTCGTGTTTCACAATCTTCAGACAATCTGAGAGAAGAATTCTTAGGACACTATTAGCAACGTATACCTCTTCCTCTTGAATTCTCCATCTGAGCAGGTGCTAAATTTTAATAAACATTTGCTGACTTTTCTTCTTCTGAGACACCCTACTGGGATACCAATCCCCACTTCCCTGTCTGAAGGATAGTGCAGAGTTGTCGTAAGCTCCAGGAAATAGTTGGGTCAATCCATCTATCACAAGTGTGAAATTGAAGAATGCTGTGTTAAGATTGAATTGAATATTGTCACATGCTGTTTGAGCTCTGCTTGTCTGAACATGTCACTGAAGAAGGCTAGCATATAAGCAAAGGATAAACGCATGGTTATTTAGTCCAGTCCTAGTTCACCATCAAACTCTGAACATAATTGAAAGAATACATTTTTATGTATCTCATCTATGTCTCTAGAATGTGTATCATTAACTATGAAGAGAGAAAATAATGAAAGCATATGCCATAATTCATATCTGTCACTTTATACAAAAATTTAATAAAACAAGGTACTTTAAAAGGTCCTAATGCACACAAGGAAATAGTGGAAACTTTATTTTACACAATGAATTTTTGCACCATAAAACCTTAACTGACTACTGGCCAAGAGTGTCACCAGCTCTGGTTTTATTATTATTATTATTATTATTATTATTATTATTATTATTACTACAAACTTTCACTTCCTCCCCTCCTCCCATTTATCTCCCCCTCCCCTCATTCTCCTTCCCCCTCCCTCTCCAGTCCAAAGAGCAGTCAGGGTTCCCTGCCCTGTGAGAAGTTCAAGGTCCTCCCCCCCTCCATCCAGGTCTAGGAAGGTGAGCATCCAAACACACTAGGTTCCCACAAAGCCAGTACATGCAGTAGAATCAAAACCCAGTGCCATTGTCCTTGGCTTCTCAGTCAGCCCTCCTTCTCAGCCACGTTCAGAGAGTCCAGTTTGATCACATGCTCCATCAGTCCCAGTCCAGCTGGCCTTGGTGAGTTTCTATTAGATCAGGCCCACTGTCACAGTGGGTGGGCACACCCCTCCGCAGTCCTGACTTCCTTGCTCATGTTCTCTCTCCTTCTGCTTTTCATTTGGACCTTGGGAGCTCAGTCCAGTGCTCCATATTACACCTGTCAGAATGGCTAAAATCAAAAGCACCAATGATAGCCTTTGCTGGAGAGGATATGGAGTAAGGGGAACACTCATCCATTGCTGGTGGGAATGCAAACTTGTGCAACCACTTTGGAAATCAGTGTGGTGGTTTCTCAGGAAATTCGGGATCAACCTACCCCAGGATGCAGCAATACCACTCCTGGGAATATACCCAGAAGATGCCCTATCATACTACAAAAGCATTTGTTCAACTATGTTCATAGCAGCATTATTTGTAATAGCCAGAAACTGTAAACAACCTAGATGCCCCTCAATGGAAGAATGGATGAAGAAAGTGTGGAATATATACACATTAGAGTACTTCTCAGTGGTAAAAAAAAAACAATGACATCTTGAATTTTGCATGCAAATGGATGGAAATAGAAAACACTATCCTGAATGAGGTAACCCAGACCCAAAATGTTGAATATGGTATGTACTCACTCATTAGTGGATTCTAGCCATAAATAAAGGACATTGAGCCTATAATTTATGATCCCAGAGAAGCTAAATAGGAAGGTGAACCCAAAGAAAAACATGTAGTTATCCTCCTGGATATTGGAAGTAGACAAGATAGCCAGGCAAAAATTGAGAGCTTGTGGGTGGGGGTGGGGTGGGGGTAAGAAGAGATGGGAGAGAAAAGTGAGAAGGGGAGGATGGGGAGAGCTTGAGGGAAAGGGACGGTTGGGATGGAGGAAGAGTGGATATGGGAGCAGGGAAGTATATATCTTAATAAAGGGAGCCATTTTAGGGTTGGCAAGAGACTGGACTCTAGAGGGGTTCCCAGATGTCCAAGGAGATGTCCCCAACTTGTTCCTTGAGCAGTTGAGGAGAGGGTGCCTGAACTGGCCCTATCCTATAGCCACACTGATGAATATCTTGCATATCACCATAGAACCTTCATCTGGTGATGGATGGAGATAGAGACAGAGAGCAGCTCTTGTTCTAATCACATAGTGCCTTAGAGTCTCCTCTGGCCTCTGAAGTAGATTGGGAGTACTGTACTTAAGAGAGTCTAAACTGTCTTCTACGTCCAACTGTGACATTTATGTCATGAAGAACTTTAGCATATAGGTCTAAATACTGTAATAATTTAGTATACTCAACATTATTTCAATAAATATATACAGTGAAGTCAAGCTGATAAGTTCAGAGGGGCTGAGAACGTAAAGCAGCAAGGCTGTTGGCTTTTGAAGATGACTTTGCTTACGATTGAAAGCAAGCCTGAACCCTTCTTCCTAAGCACCAGATGCGATAATACTGTTGTGTCCACAGTCGTCAACGTATCTGACAAAATCATCCATTGGAAATGAGAGTCCACCTTTGTTGGATTAAACGTGTAGGCACAGCTTCTCTAAAATCATAATTTTTTTAAAAATATTTAAAAAATTCAAATAATAATAGTTACAGTCATATGTAGTAGTCTACTCTTACTTTTTTCTACACTTAACTCTATCTTAAGATTCTTCATAGAAAGCTGGGTCAGAATTCCAAAGAAACCATAAGCTAGTATTATAGATGATAGCACTTAGAAGGCAATCTGTTTTCTGCATGTAAATTCTTAAAAACAGTTTGAGTACCACTTAAAATGCTTACCATACATCTTTTGAGATATTTAATACCTGGAAGTTGTCCGTGACATTTAGCAAAACTTTATCCACATAAACAGTCCTCTAGAACACTAATAATTTTTTAAAAGGAGTATTACCATAGGGTGGTAACATAGTTCTATTTCCCTAGGCCAAATCCTTGGCAGCTCACGAAATAGGCAAATACAGTTAATTAAAAATGAGTTTGGCCCCTGTATCGTGGAGTACACAGGAATTCCCCTTGGGAATCAGCTCACATAATTTCTTCCCCAGCTTCGTAGGCAGAGCTCATTTAACATGGCTGACATGTGGCCCTGCAGGCTTCACTCGGCTGCCACGATTTCAAAGGTTGCCATATTTTTAGCAAGCCCATTCATATTCTGAAGGTCCCATCATAAGATTGAGCAGAATATTTGTCAAAACCTATGTAATCCTTAGATTGCTCAAAGAGGGGGCCTTCTGAAGTCAAAATAAATATGCTTTCTCACTCTTTGTATTTTTATAGTATCTATTTAGGTGTGTGTGTGTGTGTGTGTGTGTGTGTGTGTGTGTGTGTGATATCCTGCATGTAAAGAAATCAACTAAGTTGTAATTGAGCAGGGTTTTGTTTTTCCTTTCTAAAAAAAAAATGAAAGTCTTGCCAACCATTGAGTGTCCCAGAAATTAGAACGAACGTTCGCTTCTTCACTGCTGTGTTGGAGCCTGAAGTTACTGTTTTGATTTAGAGAGAAGAAACAGGTTCATGCCCACTCAATATGATAAATCTTTTAGGCTCTTTCCTCAAATTGCTACCTAACAATTTCTATTTTATGTCTCATTTTGGCTAAAATGGAGTTTCATCAGAAAATTTTTGGACCTGGGCATGTTGCCATACTCAATATATTTTTTTAAGATAGGGAAAATCAATGTTCAATCAAACAGATTCTGCCACCTTAACGTATAAGAGTGTTACAAGTTATAATAAGATCCTGGCTAAATGTTTTCTTTCCTGGGATAAGGCAATCACAGCAGCCATGAGTTTCCAAGTTTCTAAAGATGAGCATCACAAACTTTCCAAGGAAAAAGGTTTCCCTGAAACTGTCTCATAGTGGTGAAGGCTGGGGGGAACTTCTTGTCTAGCTGAACAGCAGCAAGTCCCCCTGCGGGCTACAGTTTCTGCGTTTTTGTTTAGGTACTGTGGTGATCCTGAGAACTATCTTTGATAATTTCAAGCTTCAAATTGAAGATGTAACCAGACAATACTATTGAAATATTTCCTCTTGAATCAATTTTGAATACTTTGCCCCATATTTACTTTTATCAGAATTTTAGAAAGATATTGGCACAGTTAAACATACCATTTTAACACATAATGCTGTTGAAGTGACAGATGTCACCAACTGTAGAAACACCCCAGAAGCTATGAAACATGTCTGCCATTCCAAAGGTTCCATCATGCCCTGACCTCTCAGGAATCGCAACCAAATCATTTACAGAAATTGCCAGAGATTTAGTCTTTAGCCCAGAAGTTTTCAGTATTTACCAAGACAAATAAAACCCTTATTTTTAAAAGGCAATTGATATGCAATTTAGATGAATTTAATTGATAATGGCAGCCTCTAATTGGGAAGAGTTAAAATGTCAGTTAGTCAAAAGAACAGAGAAGACTGGAAAAGCATCACTAATAAGTAAAATGGAATACCAGCCACTACCAGAAACACATTAATACACTTGCAAAAATATAAGTGAATTTAAAATGCTGAGGACAAAGACCAGACTGAAGCAAGATGTAAGGTCCCATTCGTGACATTCCTAAATTGTTCACATTTACCAAATTCAGAACATTTTCATTTTAAGGAAACCTATGACCTTTGCTTTTTTACCTTCCCACCTGGCCACAATGAGCCTAGCATGTGTACTTCCAGGATTCTAGTGTGTTCCTGCTCAATACGTTCTTACACCAGATACCCTTAGCAGCTGCAACGATGGGCACTGTTCTGCTGCTGCACTGAATTTTTCAGAACTAACATGCAAATAAAATATTATTTTGTTAATTTATCACTGAGGTTCCCTTTCCTCATATTGTTGCCTACATATCCCATGAGGGTCTAGGAATATGGTTCAGTAGTAAAAGTGCTTGGTGTGAAGCAATAAGACATGTTAGAATTTTCTGTGCTCAAATAAAAGTTATGAGGTGGTATAGCTACTCTGTTAGGAATACCAACACTTAGGGACTTATACAGGTGAACCCAGAGCTCACTGCCCAGCCAGCCTACCTAAAGTGGGGAGTTTCACTCTGAATAACAGACCCTGTCTCACCAAATAAAATGGAGAATGGCAAAGAAATATTTCCAGTTTAAACTTCTGGCCTCTGTGTGTGTGTTTAAACCTCTGGACATGTGTTCATACAGCACACATGTACAGCTCACAGAAACATATATGCACACATGTGCACACACACACACAAGCTAACATGTGATATCGTGATAAAAAGTCAAAGTTTTTACTGTAACCGTTGTCCAATAACTTGCGAGCTCTCAGCTGAATGTTTCCTTAAGAGAGAAAAGAGAAATTGAAATTCTTTTACAGTAAGCCAAAAATATGCCATGTTGTAGAGTCAATTCTTTCATTCTAGTTGCATAATCCATACAGTTATTGACTTATTTGGGTTTTAGAGCTTTGAGTGTTTTGTGATACCGCTGATGTCATGTCCTTAGCTATGCATGTGTCCTGGTGCATTTTCCATTTACAGAGTACAGAAACTGTGTCAGGACACTGAATAGGGTGTAATCTAATCAAAGAAATTTTAAACACTATGTGTTAAACTTCTAACATCTTTTTTCTATGTAAGCCATTACTTTCAAAGTATACCTCATGTCTAATAATACAGAAAGTGCTAAGAATTTTAACAAACTATTTATATTTTATAAATAGTTTGCTAGTATCTTTTACTTCAGATCAGAAAAAACATATTTTACTATCTATATTTATAAACATAATTATAGGAGTGGAATAATTTTTTCTTTATATGTTCTTAAATTTATTTTAGGTTTAATGTTATTTTCATAGAGTATAATTTAAAACAATAATGTTTGTAAGTATTTCTGTGCAAAAGTATTCAAATATGTTTTAAAGTTTAAGACACAGCAAAAATTACAGGTTTCTTTCTATGTACACAAATTTAAGTTTAGCATTTCTTGTTTTTGAAAATGTATTCTTTGCAAGTTCATGTAAATGTGTACTTGTATTTTTATATGTGAACATACTCAATATACTTTGATCACATCTACCATTATCCTTTCTTATTTTCTTTCCCCTCTCAGTCTCCCTTCTTCCCCCAGTAAGCCCACCTTCATGACTCTGTTGTGTTCACCTAATGTAGTTAGGGTTACCTTCACCAACATGAAGTAATGGTGTCTACTTAGCAGTGACTCCCACTGAGTAATACAGCTCTTCGTCTAAAAACCATGACTGCTTACATCCCTCAGGCAGTGCTGGAGCCTTCTGAGCCTCTCCTCAACAATGACAAAGGACTAGTATAGGACTTCTTCAGGTAGCCACCACTTCTGTGAGTTTAAGAGTACAATCACCGTATGATGCCCAGAAGACAGTGCTTCCTGCCAGCGCAACTTTCTATCCTCTGCCTCTTCTATTCTTTCCATTACCTCATCATCAGTCTTTCTAGATCCTTATTTGGGTTGGGACAGATGTCCCATTTTGGGGCTCAGCAGTAAACTGTCATTATTGGTCAGCATTTTGACTATTACACCTTTCTACATAAACGATTATCCACTGCAAATGTACACTACTCTGATAAAGACTGAGAGCAGAGTTGATTTATGTGAGAAAACATAAATGTTTAGTAATCATTTTGAAAACATGTTCATTTAGTAAAGAAACAGTAGTTGGCTCACCCAAATATATATTTCCTCTGATATAAATTTACTATTAAAAGTAGAAATGTCTTTTATTTTCTAAAAATTTATTTTCCATATCTAATAATTTCAGCTATGTGAATACTCACAAATTTTTGTAAAATAAAAATTCATATTTATTTAAGATGATTAATGATCATCTAAACTGGAATTTACCTTTTTCAAATAACTCATTAAATGTGTTTAATTGCTCATAATAAAAATTCATTTCAATTCCTTAGTAGAAGCATTTGCTAAATATCAGGGCAAAAGTATACAGCTCTGACAAGGACAGGTTTTTTTAGCTCTTTTTGTAATAAGAGTTTCCAAACCATGGGAGATCTGGTTTAGATGGCTGAGATTTAATAATGTCTAGCTTTTGTCCTAGGATGATATTGACTTGTAAATATGTCTGGAATAATATTCAGTGAACAGCAGAATGTGAGTTTCTCTGAGACAAGGGTTGTATGCATGGTGGACTGGGAGGGCAGCTGCAGGTGGGGCATCATGCCTCTGGTGGCCGAGCTTCAGTGCCACCTGTCACTTCGATGAACCTGCTGTCTTTTCAGGCATGCTCTTCTGTGCCCTAGTTTTCTCATTAACCCACTTACCACCATACTGTCCACTGGCCCTTCTGGACGAACTGCTGTGTCTTGTCCTATCTTTCATACAGAATCTTAAACACTTCAGGGGAAGCTCTTAATTTAGGCGATCAGTACCACAGGAGGGGTGCGCCTTGGAGAATTGAGGTTCTGTTATGTTTTTTCTGCCTTCTAGGATAAAAGCATGCTGTTTGGAGAAGCACTGAGCATGGTTCAAGGAAAGAATCCCAGCTAAAAATAGATAAACAAGTGAAGTCAGACATGAAGAAATCTTTCAAATAGTTCATAAGACAGCAGGGCACTATTTCATACTTCCTTAGAAATTGAGGAGTTTGAAGGATAAAACCATGCTGTTGGTCTGAGGCCAAAATATTCATGCCAAATAAACATTTGTAAATGGAAATTGTTCTGGGATATATATATATATAATTTTGTGTAAATAGTAGAAATTCTTGAAACCTTTATTCAGTAAATTTAGAAAATAACATTTAATACATAGCCTTGACATATGTTCTTCTCTGAATTCCCCCCAAAATAAAAGCCAGCAAAGCAAATAACTTGTATTTGTAGAAGCAATTCTAAGATTGACAGAATTTTACTTATGAATTGAACAATAATTGATTTGCTTTTATTCCCAATGTCATTTCTCAAGCAGATAGAAATAAGTACAATGACTAAATATTAGTTAATTTTTAATATACATATATATTCAATTTTAACATATACATTTCTTATTTAATGTTGTAATCCTGTTTTTAGTGTTTGAACAGACACTTGAAATCCTGATCCACTTTCTGCTTTTGAAATAAGATCTATTTGGTCCTGGGATGACAGACCACTCGATTAAGTCCTTGCTGTGCAATCATGAGGACCTAAGTAGAGATTGCGAGAACACAAGTAACGTTAGACATGGCAACATGTGTCTGTAATCTAGACTCCAGTGACAAGAATGGAGCCAAATACAGGCAAATCCTTGAGGCTCACCAGCCAGTCTGGCAGAAACAGTGTTTAACTTAAAGAGATGCTATATCAACGTGGTAGAAGCGAGGTCCAACACTCAAGGTTGTCTCCTGACCAGCACCTGAACTGTAGAATTCATACACCCACCTTCTCAGGTCACTTGCATGCCTGCACACATCATATGCATACACAAAGGTAAAGTGAATTATAGAGAAAATAATCTTTATTTTAATATAATTATATCATAAGATTTATATGATGGTGTATTTATAGCATGGTATATGTTTGTGTCATTTTATTTAATTTTAAGACAGGGTCTCATGTTTCCCAAACTGACCTTAAACTTGCTATATAACTGAAGCTGACCTTGAAGTTCTCACCTCTTTGCACCTATGTTTTAGGTTCTGGGGGGTTCTAGGCTTTATACAGTGTTGGAATAAAATGCAGGACATTGTATAAGGCAAGCCTGTTAGCTTGAGCTGCATTCCCATTTGGCTATTATTTTTCTTATTGTTCGATAGATGTGTTGAGTAGATATGATCAGAATTTTACACCCTATCATAATATTTACTGTTTGTCCCTTTAGAAAGTTTTCTGATTTTTATATAAACCAAAAATATTTCACTTCTACTCAATTCAATGTTTTTATATTCTGAAGAGAGAATAAGTATCATAAGATATTCAAGGTCAATTCTATTTTCTCTGCATTCTAAAGATGATCACTGCTAACTAAAGGGTATGTAAAAAGTTTTAGATATGTTAGAAATGAATTTATTAGCTACATGGAAATTTATTTTATTTTTCTGCTTGAGATTCAATATAAGGACAAAATATACCCCAAAACGTATTCAATAAGCGAAGAACTTGCATTTTATTGAACATATTACTTCCTAAATATCTTTAACCTCCCCTTCTACCTAAAAATATGTTAATATTATAGAACAGTGATATTCTCTGAAAAGAGTATCAATACGGTTCTTCAAAGATATATATATATAACAAAACCTGAATACAAAATAGAACTCTAAACAGGGCATAGAATCAGAGGCCAATTGACTGTTCATCTAAATAGATAGACACAGGAGCTAGGCAGGTGGCTCCATCAGGACAGCACTTGCAGTGCAAACATGAAGAATAAAGTTTGAACCCTAGCACTATGTGAAAAGCTAGGCATGATAATAAACTTGTCTAATGCTGGGGACTGGGCAGAAGGATCTTGCAAGCCTTGTGGCTAGCCAGTCTAGCTGAAGAGAGAGCTCGAAGTTTGAATAACTTGGGAATCTTGACATTAGAAAACGTGCATTTCTCAGATTGTACCTTCTGACTTCATTGCAGACAGGAGGTGTTCTTATGAAATGAAAGCAGAATTAACCATGGGTTTTCATATTTCATTAATTTGTTTAGTGCTATCATTAATTTTAATAGGATATTTATGAGTTCATAACTACTTCCAGATTGTTAGAGCTAAGCACAGAGTGCACACTCTCATTACACATTTTGTTATTTTAAAGGAGGTATAAATTTAATTATGAAGATTAGTAAAGAATTTTATTTTCCCTTCAGGGGAATCACTTTCATTTTAGTGAACTAAATCC
>JABTXL010005547.1:2488168-2560725 GCA_025134845.1 Neodon shergylaensis
AGAAGAAGAAGAAGAAGAAGAAGAAGAAGAAGAAGAAGAAGAAGAAGGTAGAAAGGGAGGGGAAAGGTGGGGAGCACAAAGGAATTATGTTTGATTTCGAAATAACAGAAAAACAGTAGGTTTAGGAGTCTACAAAGAAAATAGTTCCAGTAACACATTGAAGAAAGATATCATGGGAGCCAATGCATCTATATGTGCACAGTGGTCTCCTGGCAGTCTGTAGTCTAATTGCTACTCTATGGGGTTCTGAAGAGATCCTGGTGGCACTGACCTTTGCAAAAAGAAGACTTTGTTCACCATATGAGATGAATGCCAGGAGGGTTAACCTTTCCTGGGGTTTGAGATAAGCTTGAAAATGGAAATAAGAATCAAGGGGAAATGGATTAGAGGGACACAATGAAGTAGGTTAGGAAAAGTGGTGGGTCTTCCTTCAAGATGTATAATAAAATTTTTGAAAGATTCTCAGGTATAGTATAAGAAATACTTTTTAAACAAATAGTTTTAAATGTGGCAGATAAAAGATTTTGAAATTAAAATTTTCTATATTAAACTCTAAATGTTACAAATCAACATTATTTTTTTTTTTGGTCCTTACTAATAAAATCAGCTACACATAAAAAAAAAAGAAAGGAAATCTTAAGTCGGTATCACTCATGAACATAGGTACTACATTTTCAGCACATACTAGTAAACTGAACTAAACAATTCACTAATGGACTCAGTCATGTGATCAAGTAGAACCTCTAGCTAGAGGCAGACTTACAATCTGATCAAGTCAGAAAGTGTGAGTCCACACAGTGCGGACTTAAGTTATGTGTTATTAAATGGTTTATTTCAGATTTGCCATGACTTTTTCAGTCTTTAGTCATTACATGAAGACTGCATTGTACTTAAATACAGGAGTCCTGCATGACAAACTGTGGAGAGTTCCAAACAGTCTGTGGGATTTCCCTGTTATCCCGATAGAAAAATTGAGCATGCTGCAGTTTCATTGACTAACATGTAATACTATATCCTTCTCTGAAAGACAAAGTCATTGTTACCCACCACTATAACGAACATGATATTTTTTTCCATCAGTGTATTTTGCTGAATATATTTTTTGTGCCTTTGAGATGATATTCTTCTCCTTTTTCTATCCCTATTATTCTTAGGTTTGGTCTTTTTATGGTGTTCCAGATTTCCTGGATGTTTTATATTATGACTTTGTTTTCTTTGACTGAGGAATCTATTTCCTGTATCTTATCTCCAATACCAAAGATGTTTCTTGCATCTCTTGCATTTATGTTGGTTATGTTTGCATATGTAATTCCTGGTCGTTTATCCAGATTTTTCATTGTCAGAATTCCTTCAGTTTATGTTTTCTTTATTTCTTCTATTTCAATTATCAATTCTTGAACTATTTTCTTCACCTGTCTGATTGCTTTTTCTTGGCTTGTGTGTCTTTTCCTCCATTTCTTTAAGGGAATTTTTCATCTCCTCTTTAAGGGCCTCTATCATTAAAGTTATTTTTAAGATTATTTTCTTGCTTCTTCTGCGTTGGGATGCTCGGGTCTTACTGTTGTAGAATGACTAGGTTCTGTTGGTGCTTTGTTGCTCTGTATGTTGTTGAATGTGTACTTACACTGGTGTCTACCCATCTCTTCTGTCCATTGGTGTAGGTGGTGTCTGTACTTTTGAGGGTTACTCTTCATGTAGTTGGTGCAGGCGTTGCCTGTGTCTCTGGGCACTGCTGATACCTTGGAGGGTGTTTGGGTTTGTGAGGTGTATTGGAAAGTGTAGATTACAAGGTCCAATGGGGGAGGACTGAAGTGGTTTGCTGGCAGGAGTCTTCCTTGCTTACAGGCTAGTGGAGCTACAATAGATTGAGGGAGGGGCTTGGGATGTGCCCTAGGCTCTAAGGCCTAGAAGGGGCTGTCCAGCTGGGATTCCAGTCACTCAGCTCTTCCTGTAATTGGTATAAGTGATGTCTGTGGCTCCTCTAATGTCATGGAGGATGGTTTGATTTGTGTGACCAGTGACTTCTTTTGCCAGGTTTTCAACCACAATTTATAAATAAATCTTTGCATAATTATAATATAACTATTATATGCTGGGAGCAGTTTAAGTGAATACACAAAGTGCAAGGTCGTATTTCAGTCTGGCCTAAGCACCTCCACACAGATCTATAGAGTGACAGGTACTATCATGTTGAGGGATTAGTTTCCTTCACCTGAGTTACTGCCAAGAAATGATTCTAATTGTCTATACTAAAAATTTTGTAGCTTAAATGCAGGATAATTTTAAAAATTCTTATTTTTGTATTCAGCCTGTTATATTTTATACCTTGCTGCTTTCCTTCAGTTCATATTTCATTATACTACTTCTGTTGACTCCTTCCATTGGGGATTTTTTAAAAGTATGTTTGTTTAACCATCTTTGAGCATGTTAAGGTAAATGTAATCACAATATTTAGGTGAGGTATTTAGGAAAACTAAAATCATTCTCTCTGGTTCAGTTTTCACATTTTTATCACTAACTATGGTTATCATTGATACTATTAGTGGTGTAAGAGGAAGTAGGAAACAAGAAGGGAGGGTTGGAAGGAAGGAGAAAGACTGAAAATAGGAAAGAAAGAGAAAAGATGGACGAAAAGAAGCAAAGATTGGTTGGGCATCAGGCTTTGTACTTGATGGGAATTTGCCTCTGTGCTGTATCTGCTCTATGTCCACATACCATTTACTGAACGACTTTTTATATATTAGTAGTAGCTTCATCAGAATTTCCTTAAGCTGTTTTTCTTATCTAAATTCAAATGTTGATTTGCATGTTATATTCAGTATCTATTGTAATTCCTTTCTCCAGAATCATTTCCTAAGGAAGAGGAAGGATTAAAATTGAAGAAATCTTTCCATCTAAAAATATTTTATATTTAATGAATAAAATATAATACAGTAAGATTTATGGAAATAAAGTCACAGTTTCCACAATGGTCAATTGAGAGTTAAAGAAAGAATATGGATGTATATTGAAAATTTCTTTATACCCTTATATTTTGAATTAATAATTAATATGCTCATGAATCTGCATGAGGCATCCACATGGGAATAGCATAAAGCATTTCATCTAGAACAAGAGAAGGATGATCATTTTTAGTACTCTTGATATTGTATTGGAAACCTCCACAAGAACAATTAGACAAGATGAAGGAGCAAATGACATCTAAATTATTACATAGAAAGTTAAATTATCTCTGTTCAAAGATGAGATGATTATGTGATGGAGGAAGGTCATTGGTTAAAAAGTAAAGAAACTGCTTGGCCCTCATTGGTTAAAACATAGGTGGGTGGAGTAAACAGAACAGAATGCTCGGAGGAAGAGGAAGTGAGATAAGACTCCTCAGACAGACTCCATAGCTCCTCTCAGAGACACACGCGATGAAGCTCTGACCCAGGATGGACGTAGGCTAAAATCTTCCCGGTAAGCACACCTTGGGGTGCTTACACACCTTATTAGAAATGGGTTAGTCCAGGTGCGAGAGTTAGCTGAGAAGAGGCTAGATATAATGGGCAAGCAGTATTTAAAAGAATACAGTTTCCGTGTAATTATTTCAGGGCATAAGCTAGCCAGGCGGCCGGGGTGCTGGGGACGCAGCCCCACCGCTTCTTATTACAACAGAATGGCGCCCAGACGTGTGGACAACTGAATCCACTGAAAGCCTGAGAAAGCTTGGGAAAGAATAAAGTATGTTTTCTTGGTAGTAGCAGTTTCTCAGGTCTGCTCTGCTGCTAGAGGCAAGCAAGCGCTCTCAATAAGAGAGGCTTCCTGACCCAGCTTTAGCTGCAAAACCCTGCAGCTCATTAAGAGGTCCTGCTACGAAACACTTAAACGGTGTTGACGAAAAGCTGAATGCATGCTTTTCGGTTTTCAGCCGCAGCAGGAAAAAAGCTGCGCCGTTTAAAAATGCCGGCTTTCTGGGCCGTCCTGCCAGGGCAAACTCTGACTCTTTGAGGCAGGAGGTCAGCTACAGAGAGAGCATTTGAGTGTTGTAGCTGGTTTGCTGGCAGGGATCTTGAAATGCCATAGAGTTGTGGCAGTAAACATGGCTACAGCCAGTACCTCAGCCATGAGGCTGGAAAGCTAAGGAATGTGTTGGATCTAGCCGCCAAAGACACAGCTTTAATCCTACCATATTGCTCAGTAATTTAAAGGCTCGTATGGTCAGAAAAAGAGAGATATACAGTAAAGAGAGATTCAAAGACAAAGAAAATTTCTAAATGGCTTACAGTGTGTTAAAAATATATGCAAGCTAAAAGTTAAAAGTTCTTAAAAGTAAAAAAGGAAGAAAGAAAGTAGTTGGGTGTGGTAGTACACCTTTAATCCCAACACTTGGGAAGCAGAGGGAGATTGACCTCTGGACTTCAAGGTGTGGTAGCACACACCTTTAATCCCAGTGCCTAGAGGGCAGGGACAAACAGATCTCTGTGAGTTCAAGGTGTGGTAGCATACACCTTTAATCCCAATGCCTGGGAGGCAGAGACAGGCGGATCTCTGAGAGTTCAAGGAAAGCCTGGTCTACAGAGTTATTCCAGGACAAAGATACAGAGAATATAAAATAAAAGTAAAAAAAAATGAAATAGAGGTCAAAATAAAGTGCACAAAGATGGAAAATACACAGAGAATTTTGATACTGTATGCTATTATGCTCTGTTTGAGTTATTTGAATGCTGAGGAAGGAGCAACAGCTGCCAAAAGATATTTGTTTATAAATGCTACTGAACTAATCCAACATAGATATTTTGAAAATGCTTTGAAATTTGGATCTAAGGACATGGTGCTTTGGAAAGGAGTTTCTTATTTCGTTTTCACAGAGGGTGCGAGTCTGTGGATTTCTTCTATCTGAATATGGTATGATGGAACATGCCCTCCTGAAGGGTTGCTGTGAACACCTTCAGAAAATTGCTTCGCTCAACTGCCAACTGAGATGAAACTAGCACACAGGTTATACCATGCAAGACCTAATTAACGACGCCCCCATTCAGCAGGAAGCAGCTTGGAGAGAAATAACTGTGCCCATATTCCCAAATATTGTTTATAACTGTTCTTTCACATTTAAAGGGGGATATGATAGAGATATGAATAATTTGCATTGATATGGATTTTGCTTTAGTGATATAAATTTAAGGTCAATTTTGTTATATGTATTTCTGATCTTGATTAAGGTATTGTGATTGTGTAGTTCACTTAAAAATGTAATGTATATAGGTTGTTAATGGATAATCAATAATAGTCAAGCTTGTAGTCATGTTAGTTAAGATTTTCTAGATGTACATAGATATATTTTAGATAGGCATTCTTCATATCTTTCAAAGATTATAGAATATGGCATTTTAAATGTTTTAATAACTTAGGACTTTTCATGACAATGAGACACTCTGCTCCTGGCAGCACCAATCTACTTCAAGAAAAAGATGGGCATCGAAGAGGATCCTTATGGAGTTTGATAGCCATTTGGGCAAGAAACTGCTCTAGCCTGGACTATTGCATAAACTGGACACAGAGAACCTGCAGAGAGAGGACTACTGAACTTGCCTAAAGGTGAGATGAACTTTCAGGGTTCCTGATTCATGAAAGAGTCTGCAAGACATTCTTCAGGACAAGCAGATAGTGACTGCCTTTGAAATTTCCTGCTGGAAACTATGGGCCTGTAGGCTGAAGATGGATGCCCCAACGGTACAGAGGAACTTTGGGTGACTGTCCAGGCAGTGAGATGTCTCTGTCATTTGTAGAGTTTGAAAGTTGCTTTTTTTCTCATTTGCTTAGGTAATATTGTATCTTTCTGGAGTCTTTGACGGAGTTAAAGAATAGTTAGTTATAGTTATAGTTTTCCTTAGTTATGATAAAGATTATTGTAATTTTTACTTGATAACTGTTTTGTTATATGTAATTTTGCTATGTAAAAGTTAAAGCCTTCCTTTTTTTGTTTAAACAGAAAAAGGGGAAATGATGGAGGAAGGTCATTGGTTAAAAAGTAAAGAAACTGCTTGGCCCTCATTGGTTAAAACATAGGTGGGTGGAGTAAACAGAACAGAATGCTCGGAGGAAGAGGAAGTGAGATAAGACGCCTCAGACAGACTCCATAGCTCCTCTCAGAGACACACGTGATGAAGCTCTGACCCAGGATGGACGTAGGCTAGAATCTTCCCGGTAAGCGCACCTTGGGGTGCTTACATACCTTATTAGAAATGGGTTAGTCCAGGTGCGAGAGTTAGCCGAGAAGAGGCTAGATATAATGGGCAACAGTATTTAAAAGAATACAGTTTCTGTGTAATTATTTTGGGGCATAAGCTAGCCAGGCGGCCGGGGTGCTGGGGACGCAGCCCCGCTGCTCCTATTACAACAATTATGTGTTTATATATACATACAAATCTTCCACTGATAAACAGTTAAATTAATAAACATGGCCTGTAAAGTTTCAGGATGTAAGTTCAACATATAAAATATAATATTTTATATATAAATAATGAATAATTAATACATTGAACAATAAGCCAGGAGAGTAATCCCATCTATGGTAGCTATAAAAACTAAACATTTAGGAATAGATTTTTATCACAGATGTAAGTGAGGTATACAGTAAAACTGAAGTTACTGTGGAATGACAGAGGATTCATTCTGTTATGAATACTACCAGGCCTTTGCCACTGAGGGTGAAATACGCATAGTTTTCCTATTGTTTACATTTTGTGTTATTGTTGTTTCGTGAGTTCAAAGAATTATCCCAAACTGGCCTCAAACTTGCTAAGTAGCTCAGGCTGACTTTGAAATGTAGATCCTCCCGCTGTATCTTGATTGCTAGAAGGACAGATCTGCCTATCTCACCAGCCTCTTCCTATGATTTGTAAGAAACAGTTTTTGTAATATTGAAATTTTTGTTATTTTTGTTTGCTTGCTTGTTTTGTTGCTTTCTGATTGATTTTCCTTTTCTGGAGTCAAAGACTGCTGCTTGACCTGAACCTTGGATCCAAAGTTGTTTTTGTGTTGTACATTTTCCTAGTTCCCAGTCTTTTTAGTTTTCAACCTAAGATAACACATGGTAGAAATTCAATGTCAAAGAAAGAAAGTGGGCTTCATTTAGTTATCTTGTGGACAAAATGCAAACAAAAATATTTTATTTTTATGTTTGTTCTCACTTTGAGAATTATCCATGACCTCTGTTGCAGAAGAAAGGTCAATTCAAGTCTACAAAAGAAGTCCACTTGAATTGTTTAGGAAGAAGTTTGAACTCCGATTATCCCAATTACATAACATTTTACCTCACTGTTTAAGCTACAAAGCTAGAGAAGACAAAAGAGGGAAGAAGGAATAAGAGGAATAAAGGGAGACAGAGGGAAGGAGGGCGAGGAGGTGAGTCAGAGAACTTTATTTAATCCCTCCTTGATTACAATACCTCTCTGCCAAGTGTTATATTTACCAGTAACTAGAGAATTTTTAAATGGAATTCTGATGAAATAAATTTACCCCAATAATAATTTGAGTTCAATGTTAAAATATTTTATGCATCCTGTTAAAATTTCAATCATACAACATTCTTGATTTCAGTAATTCATAATTTTATAGTGTCTGTGCCATGCTTAAAATGTTGCTATTCTAATTAGCTCATGGTCAACAGGCTCTTTAATTAGAGCATTGGTAATCTGTCCCCTGAAGCATTTCATGGAGTGTGTTTATGTTTCCAGGATGGGTATCCTAATAAACATGATGATTAAAAAGTACCATTAAGTAGAAATGAAATAGAATACCCATCAGGGCAGCATTATACTTTATTTCATAAAAGAACAGTCTGTTTTTGGAGTTCACTATTAAAATGATCAGGGAATTTGAAGAGTGTACCTTTAAATTTATGCCAATAGTAAATACATTATAGGATGACTTTAGTTAAAAAGTGATAGAATCAAAAGGAGATTGGCTTTTTAAAAGGCTAATCCATCGAAGTAGTTACAATAGTAGGCATTGCATCATTAAAACTGCCTAAAGGTTATTTGAGCAGTGGAGATAGTTTATGGGTAGAAAAAATTGGCTGTGTATGCCTAGATAATGTGGAATCCCAGAGTGAGGATTTAGCTTTGGAGCAACTGAGATGCTCTTAACTCATACATCAGAATGGGTGATGGATACTAGCAATATTGTGATTTTATTTACATGGGGTGTTTTCAACAGAAAGCTCTATTTTCTGAAGTATTTTACTCACTTCCTTTATAATTATCTTACACATAATATTGTGTGTTTCATCTATCTCAATCCATATCTTCTGAAAGCCAAAGGAAATGAACATGATATACAGCAATGTTTACTATTACTAATTCTGATACTGTGCCAGTAACCATTTAAACTAAACTAGGATATACATTTGAGATTCTATTATTTTTCATCAGTAATATTTCTCCTAATGTCTTCCTTATTAATTATATTAATTTTCAACCATGCAGATTGTTTTGACTTAACAATTTGTTTTGTCCTAAAAATATTCAAAAATGAAGTGTCCTCAAGTTTATCATGATACTGAAATTCGAACTCATTGCTGTATTTGTTGGTTGCTACAGACCAAATTTAACAAACTGAACAAAGGTGTATAAACAGAAATAGTTATTGAACTTGACTTTCCAAAAAACAAAAAAAGAACTATAAGCTTCAGAGCTTCAGGAAGTTTTTTTAATAGATGAATTTTACCTATCATAGTAAGTAGGATGAATTAAACATTAAATGATTACAATTATATAATCTGATGAAGTGGTAATTTCAGACAATGGACTGATATTGATGGAGAAAGGAAGAAAAGGAAGGAGGGGGACAAGGGAAAACATTGTGCCTATTGATAGATGCTCCTAATAGAACTAAAACATTGTCACCATGTTGAAACTAGTCAATCAGAAGTCTGTATTTAGCTCCTGACTGACAGGAAAGAGAAAGGCTAAGTGAAGATTTTTTTAATGATGCCCTGAGGAGGACAACAAAATTGCCACACAAACACAAACTCTTCAAAATGACTCATCATTTTGTTTTAAATGATTCCTAAACAATAACAAGAGGAGGATGATTGTCTAGTATAAGAGGCAAGTGATGAAGGGTCAATCAAAAGCTGCATATCTAATAGTTGAGCAAAAGAGCTCTGTTAAAATTTCATAGTATAATACAAACAATCCTTGTTTAAAAATACACTCTGGAATATTAAAAGCAAAATTATCTATGGCATCCCTTTAAAGTCATATGGGTGCTTAGAAATTAAATCCCACAATTGGAGAGTTTCAAAACTGGGTGATCAGTACCTGAGGTTTACTGTGCTGGTCTGTGTGTTACTTCATTGTGCATTTTTCATAATAAATTTTTATAGAAGTGAAATAGCAATAAATTTCATACCTATCAAAGGGTCAATACAGTTTTCTCTGGCATAATGAAATGTGTTGCATCGTTGTGTATATTTACGCAGAGAGTCCTATCTACATATGAGAATGTCTTGCTTTGTATGGCTACCAGAGTTGTCTTACTGACTAATGTATTTAATTTATATTACTATAGTGACCCAGCTTAGACTGAAGCTTTTTTGTGCCCTTAAAAAAATCTATAAAAAACTTTCTCTTTCTATAAAAATTTTACAGAAAATTTAAATAAGAAATTACCATCATTGCACATTATTAATACAGATTATTTTTATATTGTTATATTGTAGTTTAACATTAGAGGTGACTATAGTCATATATATATATATATATGTATGTATATTATATGTAGAAATAACCAGGCTAATTAAAGAATAAAACAATTATATTTTTATTTATTGTAAGGGGGAAAAACTCATAAAACATAAAATGAGAAATCCAAGTTCTGTTGTGTCCTGTGAGAATCACCCAGAGAGAGAGAGCACCTGGGGAGTGCACACGTTTTTCCCTTGGTCCTGGGAAGCCATGCCTTAACTTAGATCCACCTCTTAAAGATAATTGGCTAACAAGGTTTTCCCATCATCTCCCCATTTTGTCTAAACAACAGCAATCCAACCCCAATACTAAACTATATGCAAAAGGAAAAGTTGTCAAGTATAAAATTATAAACAACATCAGCAATATTAAGCAAGGATCACATGACAAACGTTTTAATAAACATTCTCTTCTAAGGAGTCTAAATCATGCATCAGAAATAAGCTTGGCTAAATCATAAGAGGAAGGTAACTACAATTACCTAATCTTTAACCCCATCCAAGGCCTGAGAAGGGAGATAATATTACTTAAGTAGACAGAAAGTGCAATCAAGCAGCTTCCAAAGCTAGCAGAATATGATGGAGACAATTCGCTACCTGAGCAATCACCCAAAATCTTATTTGCAACGTTGAAGCAACCAACTTTGGTTAAGGCCTAGCATAACTAACACCATTTTCAGAGGCAGGGAATTTTTTTAAAACCATCTTACCCTGTCTTGGCAAGGTTTGATAATCTTTTTTCTTGTGTCTTGCTTATCCATTTCAGGTACCATGTACTTTGTCAGTGACTGAGGCATGGGCAGTTCCTTGCCCAAAGGCCAGTTGTGCCAAGAAGAAAACAAACTCCAAGTAGAGTGTCTTTGGTGCTCCACATTTTTTCGGGAATAGATTGGTGCTCCCAGGAGCAATCATGTCTCATGTCAACAGAACCCTAAGTTATTTAAATTATTTAAATACCATGTTCTGAAGATCCTTGATGTGGTTGAAAATTAGGCAGAATACAATATCTATGTATCTAAAGAACCTAATCAATCTGGCTATATGTATAGCAAACATCAACAACTATTGACATATAATATTTAATATCTGTATAATTTAAAAACTAAGAATTCATGTCAGAATATTAAATAATCTATAAATAAATGTGCAACAAATAAGGACAATGATCTCAGAAAATAAACAATGTACAGGTATCTTGATCAGAGGTTAGAATAATATATAGTGCAATATGATAATATATTCTAAAAATTGTATCAATATACAAAATGTCCTAAACAAAAGTAGAAACATACATATATACAATCTGACAGAATAACTTTGCATAAGTATACAAATATTGTAAACAGTAATAACAGATATAGTTTGAACTTGTATCAATATGCAAAAAAAACTATACCAATGCTAATTATACATAAATATTAGCTCACAAGTATTCACTCTATTACCCACTATTATTATCCCGCTTGTTTTAAACAAACATAATTTCCACCCCAACCCTTTCCCTGATATGAGTAATAATCAACATTCCTTTTGTTCTTGCTTTTCCTTCTGATTTGAAGTAAGGCATTGGGCCTCCATGTACATGAAAGTTGTCTATTTGTATACATCAGCATTTTGTGTTAATGACTTTAGTTTGAGGGAGTAAAATAGGAGCTTGAAGCTTCAGTGACTAATCATCTTAGTACGCGATCCATCAAGCACTTGACTCATGGTGCTCCACTGTGAACTGTGGAAGCTCACGGTGCTCTCCAGCTAGACACAAGATGCTGTCTTTGGCTATGCTTGCTTGATATAACCTACGTATGTCCCCATAAGTATGCTAACCATATAAAATCTTGGGGTGTTATTTCCTTTCCCATAAAAAGACACTGTAATGCCTTCTGCTATATTTACTCCAGATTTTGTGTGGAATATATAATTGTTATTAATAGTAAAAGGTTGCAGTACCAAAATTTATTATAGACTGTCATAAAGTAATGTAAGTATTAATTATTCCTTTAAGAACTGTAGTATATTCACTGAAAATTTTACTTTTGAAAAGTATAAACAAAAAGCATGTGCTATAATGCATTCAAGCTTATACAAAGGCTTGAAAATCCAACTTATAATAATAAAATTATTATAGCTTGAAAATATATACAGTACTAACCAATTAATAATAAGAAAATGTCTTCTTAAAGTGAAGTTATGGTAAAGTTTTTCAGCATGATATCCCAAGAAAATTACTCAATAAAATACAAAATTCTGGTATAGATTTAGAATAATAGTACAGAAATGATTATTTTACTTAGACTTATGAAATACTAAAATGTGTGAGTTTGATTTATCTAATCCTATTGGGATTACTGTTCTACACATACACTTCTTGCTGAATTATTACAGTGTAATAAATGCAATCATCTATAAATAATGTACAGACATCAGATTTTACCCTAAATAATTAAGAATATATCATATGTATCATTTTAAAAATTTTTTAATGATACTATAATTGCAAATTATAATTTGTGCTTTCAATTTTTTTGTTTTATTTTCTTGATGGGTTCATATTACTGTTTTTGTTTATCTATTTATCTATTTTTCATGATGGGATCTTGTGTAACCCAGACAGACCTTGAGTTTTATGGAGCTCAAGATGATCTTGATCTGATTCTTTTTCCTTCACTTCCATAATGTTAAGATTGAAGGTATGAGCTACCATACCCAATTTATGCATTGCTAGGGATTAAACTCAGCTTTTATGCAAGCTGAGAAAGTATTCTTCCAATGGAGTTATATTGTGAGCCCCAGTCTTTTTAACTTAGATTACGTTGTTTCTATCAGGAGGTCATAATTTTGTAGGAAGTCAGGTGGAAGCTCAGGTAGATGTGGTCCTACATTTCTTTTCAAAGTTCAGTCACATTTTCCCGAGTTAACCTGATTTGACAGCTTAACCTATGGCCACTCTTTATTGACTACAACCAATCCTGTTAACTGATACATAGTAGAGTGACTGTACCAATTTGTAAAATGATTTAAATTTATCTTAGAAAATTCAACCAGTTATGATCTTGGTCTGAATGTCTGCCTTTTCAGTTTAAGAACCAGTAAATCATAAATTGAGTTCCTACATATATCACCTGCAGAAATATACTCCTCTGAACAAAAAGAAAAATAACATTATTACATCTTCAAATTTGATAAAGGATGGCTAAAGAAATGATTACTCACTGGATAAAGTTGCTCGCCAAAAATCCAAGTCAATACCCATATGGTAGAAGGAGAACCAACTACCTGTGAATTGTAGTACACACACACACACACACACACTAAGTTAAAATAAACATTGGTAGATGAAGCTCCATAGTATAGAGTTGTAACAGACTTTCATGTTAGAGATTAATGTTCAGAGCTCTGGGTAACCAACAATGACTATCTAAATTAAATATATTGATTTTATTTAAAATATTGGTTTGATATGCTAGTCTCTATCATGTCCTAGCTTATGGAATTATTAGAAAACGTTGAATTATATGCTGACCAATGTCTGAGTTCCTACTTTCTTAATGGATTTCTCTTACATATCACCATGTTTTTGTAAAATATCAAGTTTCTTGTTAAGCAATATTTAGTTCATTAAAAACTTTCACATAAATACTCTTACACATGGTTCCTGTGTGTTTTGATGCTGTTGTTGAAGATATATAACCATCTTTTATTACCTTTTTTCTTCTCCAGTCTGTATACAGAAAATACTGAAAAACCATCTATTTTCTATCCAGCATCATTCAAGCTTATAAATTTGCAAATTATGGGCACTCTTGATCTTATTGTTTGAACTTTTGTGTGCCTATTCCTTTCTTTACATGTTCTTAGGATGTGTTGATAGCATATGGAAGAATGTCTTGATTTGAATTTCTGGACCCAATATGAGTTCTTTCAAGTCCCAACTCCTTGAATGGTCACTGGAAGTCATTTCTAGTGAAATATGGTATATAGCAGAGAGGAGTAGGAACATCAGCCAGTGTCTCTGGAGCTACAGAGCCTGGGATCTGGTTCTTTCCAGTTCTCCAGAAACTCATCATGTAATTCAGAATTGGGTGATTGCCACTGTTTTCCTCGGGGGATGATTCTGGCTTACGACTTAATATCTCAGTTACCAACACCCGAGATGTAGTCAAAAACACCTAATAGCCACAGCTTTCCAAAGAAGATTAGCTGCAAAAGAATTGTAATTGCTAGCAAGATAATCACATTAGGGTAACGGATCATAGAGACACAGAGAAGACATGTATTGATTGACAACACACATCATCTGCTAATGCTGCGTAGTTAGCCGTGCATGTATTGTGACACCACCTGCTAAGGCTGCACAGCTAGCCGTGTACAAAGATTAAATTCATACCATGTTGTTTATAATCTTCAACACAGGAAAAATAGCAGGAGATGTTCCAGCTCGAAGAAATGTAGGCTGTAAAATGACTATTCCCAGCTTTTGCAAACTCCTGAAAAAAGTCTCATACTAAACTTGCAAATGAACTTTACTTAACCTGGACCAAGTAGAACGTGGCCTCATATATTCAGGTCCACCTGCATTTTACTACTTTCCGTGTGGCAGGATAAATTGCTTTGACAACACACATTTCTGGGAACATCATATTTACGAAGAATAACAATTTATCGCTCAAATTTATATTTCGATGAAATGTTTTTTCCAGGAAAACATTTTAATTTTATCTCACCTTTTTTAATTTCACCTGACAAATTAAATGACTTGAAATAGAAATGGATTTCAAAAAATTATGACTTGTTATTATGATCTATACAACCACATAAATCTTAGATTATCCTGAATCTCTTAATTTTACCATCAGTTATTCACATACAGATTTTGATTCATTGTAGTTTATGCAACAGATCCACATCTGGAGGATAAAGTCATAGTCTTTAATAGTGAAAATCCAACTATGATTACTTTATTTATTTATTAAAGATTTCTGTCTCCTCCCCGCCACCGCTGACAATGGGGATGTTCAATCGGGAACTCACCAAGGCCAGCTGGACTGGGTCTGAAAAAGCATGGGACCAAACCGGACTCGCTGAACATAGCAGACAATGAGGACTGCTGAGAAGTCAAGAACAATGGCACTGGGTTTTGATCCTACTGCACATACTGGCTTTGTGGGAGCCTAGGCTGTTTGGATGTTCACCTTACTAGACCTGGAAGGAGGTGGGAGGTCCTTGGACTCCCCGCAGGGCAGGGAAACCTGACTATGATTACTTTTTACAAATGAGAGGATATTTTGGGGGTTTCTCCTTTATGTGGTCATTTCCTATTACTGATTTATAATTTTATCTGTATTGTAGTTTATTTTATGAGAAAAGTTTACTAATCAGTATAATGAAAACTAAAAAAAAAATAAGTAACGTTACTCCTGGAGATATATAATAAGATACAGAAAGGAGTTTCATGGACATGGTGATGGTTATTCCTCATAGTCATTGTGAATCAATTTGAAATATGTCTGGAAGGATTTTTCTATATAGGATTAACCAAGGATGTAGTCTACCCCAAATGTAGTCAGAAATATCCCACAGGTCTAGGTTCTGGGCAGAAAAAAAAGGGTTCCCCTCCCTTTGCTCCTTGATTTGTGGAGACATGAAGAGTCTCAGCCACAGGCATCCATGAACTCTGTCCCCTTGGTGACAAAAGAAACCCTTTCAAACCATAAGCCCGAATCAAACCGTGAGCCCAAATCACACCTTGTTGTTGCTTCTGGTCAGATGTTTTTTCAGAACAATGAGAAAACTAGCATGCATTACATTAAGGTCATTTTTTCTTGATTTTATTTATTAATTTTTAAAAGAAAACAAACTATCTTTTTTCATTATACATATCAATTCAAGTTCCCACTCACTCCCCTCCTCCCATTCATCCACCATTCTCCCACCCCACCCCATCCACTCCTCAGAGAGGGTAAAGCACATTGCTTTGAGGAAGGTTCAAGGCCCTCCCTACAGAATTATTACAAAAGTTAAATTAGTTGTACTTTTCTCTGTAATGAGAAAAAGAAGCATGTGTTTTGAATTAAGTGCCAAACTGCTTCTCTACAAGTTTCTTAAAATATTGTCATTTATGAATAATTTTTATGTTTTAATTCTGTAAGTAACTACAATCAACCTTTTGAATAAGTCTTCAGTCAAGTAGATTTTGAATAATTCTTGAATCAAATGACTTTCAGATATACACTCATCATAAATATGAATTTTTTCACATAGATACATGGAGGCTAAATGTAAATTCAAATGAAATTCATAACACACTGTTTGGCTTGGAATGCTTAAATAGTAAGTACTGATACCAGTGCTACTTCCAGCATGGCTCCAGGGTCAGACCTGACTGTGCAACAAGGAGTTGAAGAAAGGACAAACACATGGACACACAGAAGCTGGGCTCAGGTGCAAGGGTTCTCTGATGGAGAAACTTCAGTGCCATAGGATTTCAGCATATTTGCTATATAGGTTGAACAAGGATGTGGGGCTATTTCATACAGCTTCTAATTATAGGCAGATCAAAAAGGAGGCAGTGTTGAAGGTTTACAGCTGAGCAAAGAGGCAGATTCAGATACTCTCTGTAGGGGAATCTGTGTAAGGGAGCAGTCTTCAGATCATGAATGATGAGGGGAACACAGAGGATGATATGGAGGACATTGCCTGCACTCTCTCTCAACATCCTACCTGAACCAGAGGAAGGTTTTTCCATCCCTCTGAACCTCACCTCAGGCAGGAAGGCTTTGCCATTTTACCATGGGTTTGTGGTTAAGGTCTTTGACATAGCTATGGCCATGTCAACAACATGTGTTCATTCGGGACTTCATCATTCAAATCCCACAGTTTTCTACTCTCTACAACAAAGATAAATTATACATTCTTTAATCATGGAAAACTTTATTTCTTTGCCTAACAACCTCACCACCTAAAAAAAGATAAGTAGAAATTTCTAACTTATCATAATTTTAAGTTATAAAAATGTAAATATGCATGAGCTATGGGTGAATTTTAGCCAACTTAATATGAATGCAATTCTTTTTCTTAGTTTTAAGCATAATTTAATCATGTATATTGGCACAGAGTCCACTATAACATAATGAGATTATGCACTTGTTTACTTGTTCTTTATTGGGAAAATGCAAAGTATAACAGCAAAACTATTAACAGAAGTTTTGAGTCAGATTCATATTTCAAAAAGAATTTTCAGAAGTATTGTTGAAAACAAATGTTCATTAGACAGAAGATGCATATATTATTTAAAATTATAAACTACTGAAGAACCAAAAACACATGTACATGTGTGTGTGTGTATGTGTGTGTTCAACTTAGAAATAGGGAAAGGTTTTGCACATTCTCATGTCTTGTTTATCAGATAATAAATTTGAATTTCTTAAGTGGACCATAAGTCATTAAAAGCAATGCCTAAAGCATTCACGGTGGGGGAGACATAGGAGCTTCCGGGAGGAGAATTTGACATGCAGAGTGCTGAACTCATATAGATTGCTTTTTGTTCCAACTCTACTGCCCTTTCATTATATGTAATATATGCTTGTACACATACAATTTCTATGAGAATGTTTCTTAAAACTTGAGTATATCTTGAAAGCCTGCCCTGGTTATATTTAAAGACCAAAGATGTTTAAGATTTTGTCCACTGGATACTAGCACAGAGAACTGTGCAGCAGCAAATGGCACAGCAGAAAGTTCACAGAATGTAGACTCTTCTGTCGTACTGATTTACTTTTTATTCAAGAAATGTTTAGGGTGTATGCACACATGTGCCAGCCACTCTGTTAAAGCTGGAGAAAATATTGCAAACAAAAATACATATTATCTTTCCTCCAAGAGCTTCCAGTCTACAAGTCAAGACTGCTAATCAAAAAAATTCTTCAAGTAAATGAAGAATTTTACTATATGGTACACTTTGCCTATAGAGCAGATAGTTTTGATGTAGGCACAGGCAAAAATCACAGAAGACTTTGTTGAGCAATAATAAGTAGTCTTTGAAACAAACATTATCTTAGAGAACTTGGAGGACTACAATATGGAAATTATGAGACATGCATTACAATCTTATGAAGAAAAATGTATGCAAGAATGGAAGAAATTAAGGAAGTACTCTTGATCTACACCAGACTAAGTCAGTCAAAATTTCAGCATGAGTAGGGGAGGGGCTTACAAGTTCACAACCCTAAATGAGGAGCTATTGGTAGTTGAGAGTTGCTGGGAGAGAATAATCATGGATATGACCCCTGATTCGCTTCCCATGTAAAAGTAGTGGTCCACCCAGATTAATATACATATGTGCAGTACTCAGAGGGATCTTATAAAAAAGGTTGTGAAATTAAGAGGGTGCAACATGTTGGAAGTCTAGGATGGGTTGTAAAGGGAATGTATGTGATAAAAATGCATTGTACTCAGATATAATAATGTTTTTATCCTGAATGGAGAACTTGAAGGAGAGCATGATGATCTTTGAAAGAAAATAATGGCACAGTAGTCATAGGTCATGTTCAGGACTCTAGTCTTAAGCATAGTGCAGTAAGAAACTATTGAAATGTTATAAAGATCACATAGTTCAAAAACGTTATTTTGGTTACAGTTTTGAAGACAGATTAGAAGAGCAGGTAGTGAAACAAAGAAAGGTAGTTCAGGAGTAATAGCTTCCTGAAGTAAAAGGAGTAGTCAAAATTTAAATAAGTAGATGGCATCAATAACGAATATCATTTTATCCAGTGAACTAGACTGATGAGGTAACCCATTTATCCATTATGCCATGTATTGGTGGGTGGCAAAAAGGGACACTGTACTAAGGAAAGACTATGATGAAGTGAGGAACTGCCTGAAATTCTACTCTTCATTTGTTTAGTTAAGAGCAGTGTAATAATTTTGCGTATGCAGTAAAAGATATGGTGTTTTCTGTTGTACATAGTGTACTAGAGTTCAAAGGAGAAAGAAGATGGCAGGCAGTATATTGACAGACATGTGTCAGCTCCATTTCTATTCAAAGTGAAGTCTTGGGTCCAGATGAAATGTTTATCTGGACAAAAGAGGTTAAAAATAGAATATGAGAGTAAGTGAGGGAATTGGGGACTCTCCAACCTGTAACAAAATTATTTACAGATGTTGAATAGACAAAGACAAGAGAATGACTCGCCTTGGCAGCAGCATGTCATTATGAAAAAAGTAAGAAACTATGACTATGAAAATCCATTTTATGTTTAAAAAGCTGTACAGAAAAAGGGTTTTCCTTTGATAATGAACTATTTCCAAAACAATCATGTTATATCAGAGACTAACTTGTCATATAGCTTGATAGCACTAATGTAGGTCTTCAGAACCACAGTGATACACTGTTTAGCTACAAGAAGGTATAGGCAAGAAGCCAAGGTGTGGTCTCCAGATACCACAAGTTGAAAGACTAGAGTTAAGTAATGAATTAACATATCAATGAATTAACATATTTCTCTAAATTAAAATGCTAGGATGTTCTACACAGTGATTTCAGGCAGCAGGGTTCTTCTGAGTGCTTTCCCAAAGGACAACTGTGTCAGTCAGAATCAACATGCTGTCTGAATTCACTGGACTTGAAGTCAGTCTTGTACTTGTATTTAACTATATCAGTTAATGTATTTATGTTGAATTCTGAATAAATATTTACCTAACTTTTATTGAAAACACTATAAGACTTCTTTGTCCTCTTCCATATAACCATGTGTTTGTATGTGTATTACACACATATCATATATAATTATATTATTTATTTATAAATTAAAATAAATAATATATTTAAATTATAGTCTACTTATAAAATCTTAATAATTTTCTCTTTCTCTGAGAGAAAGTATGTAAATTTCATATCCTTTCACTGTGTTCACAAACATTTGGTACTGGGATTTGGAACAAGAATATCTTCAGTTAATGGTATATGATATAGGACAGAAAACAGTGCTACACCACAGAACAATTTAGCCAAGCTGTGTGTTGGTTTTTCTTGATATAATTAGGATAAAGGTCATTCTCAGACACTAGTTTTATTTTTAAAAACCAAATTTCAGCACTTTCATTATAAAATACCAAAATATGAAAAAAGTCCCAGATGGTATTGTGAAAATTCTCATTAATGAGTCAGTTTCATCGTTACATAAGGCACAAATGAATACTGAGATGAGTATTGAAATAGAGAGAAAATAGAAAAGCTAACTCTTTACAACTGTGCACCTCCCTCTCATTAAAAATATGCCATCTTTTTAAAGGGTTTCTCATAGATTCAAACACTAGGATATTTGTGTCAAATTCTAATTCCTGTTGTGCCTAGGAACCACATGATTTATTTTTCATTAAAATAGATGAACCATGTATTATATGGAAATTATATGGTAGGAATGTAATCAATAACTTAAATGAATTTATCATTTAGAAATTGCTCTAATGCAAACAGTTCTCAACATCTTGCTACCAGGAAGGCTATCATAGAGGTCTTAGAAAATAGATATTAAAAGAGAAAAGTTAATGCCTCAAATCACATTTCAACATGAATTCAAAGCATACTGAAAAGCTGGTGTGAAGAGAAAGGTTACCATACCAGCCCAAGACACAAAAAGGTCTACATTGTGCCTTCTATCACCTGCCATGGGTTTATGAGTTATGGTTTTAAGTTAGGGGACCTACAGGTAAGGATAAAGAGTTGCTCAATATCATGTGTGTGCTTCATAGAAAAGAATCAAGAGCAATATGCCTTATCAGTAGCTATAGCTGACCAGCAAGTCTGTGAACTTATTTGTATGTCTTGGTTAAGAACACAGAGAACAAGAATGCTTCTCAACAACGTATAACAGATTAAGGCAATATGAATTTTGGCTGCTCATGCATTTTACCAAATAAATTCTTAGTTTGTGATGTTTTATATGTATTTTCAACCATTGTTGATTAGGTATCTCCTAATTTAACACATATATATTTATTAACACATGTATCTGCTCTTGTTTAATACATATATAATTATTAATAACTACTTAATTTGAAATACCTTAATATGCTATGTTTATATTTTTGAGTAATAAGATTATTTACCTTTTAAAAATAAAATTATGCCTTTAATCGCAGCACTTGGGAAGCAGGAGCAGGCAGATCTCTGTGAGTTCGAGGCCAGCCTGGTCTACAATTACTAGTTCCAGGACAGGCTCCAAAGCTACATAGAAACCTTGTCTCAAAAATCAAAAATAATAAAAAATAAACATTCTCAAATTAAGTTCTTTTCCAAAAGTGAAAGGCAAAACTCTTCCCTTTGTTATGACATTAATAAAACAGGCTACACTTTAGTGTTGTTTTCAAAATTCAAAAATTGACTTTGGGATGCACTAAATATTCTTAAAAATGTGATAAATAAAAAATTAATAATAAAGAAAAAATAATGAAGGAAATAATGATAAATAAGAAAAAAGTAAAATGTGTAAATAATGAAAAAACAGTCATGACCTTGGGCATAGTGTAGAACCAAGATCAAACTAGTTAAGTTTTAAAAAGCTGCAAGATAAGGAAACTGTATGGAGTCATGGGGGACAGTACTTATAGTTCCTTTGAAACATAGGTTGGAAGAAATGTGAGCAGGCAGAATATTAATCAGCCTTCTTTGGGGACTCAGAGTAGAATCAACTTAGTATAAATGTTAACACTGCTCTGGATCACAGGAAATCATTTTGAAGGAGAAGTTTTCTGATGAGATTAGAGTTATACAATAAACTGCTTGATTTTTCCTTTGGACTTTCCTCTCTATCTTTGTGTAAACGTATGTCTACGAATCCTTGTTTACACACACATGCGCTTTTGATGGTAATGAAAGGGAAAGAATATAGCATGTCCCACTGCGAACAAAATGAAACATCTCCACCACCATTTTATTTGGAAAATGGAGGGTAAAATTAACATAACCAGAAAAACAAATACCAGCAATCATCACATATAAATGCTAAACAGCATAACAGAGATCTCACTTAAAATATATCAAGCCATAGTAAAAAGTAAAGCATAATGTAATGCAACAATAAAGAGAGAATAACTTCTTTTAAAATGTGTGTGAGAGGTTCCTGGGGAGGACCACGCTAACTGGCTATCCAGTACCAAAAGGTGAGGCCTGGAAACATACATATAAGTAACAGTTTATGGCCGGAGCAGGATATACTTAGCAATATATGTGCACATGTATGTACATATGTGCTTGCAAAAGCAATTAGTGGAAAATAAGGCCATGACTTTGAAGAGGAGTGGGGAGAGGGATCTGGAAGGTTTGAGAGAGAAGAAATGGAAGGGAGAAATAGTCTAATTGAATCAGAATCTCCAAATGAAAATAAAATATATGTGCATGTTAAAATCATTGTCATTGATTTTATAAAATTAGCCCGCCCACAGCAAGCCAGATGTAAGGCAGGGTGAGGCCAGAGGTATAAGGAAGTTATATACCCATTGCAATCATCTTAGCTGAAAAACATATCAGTATGTGTAAAATCTCACTTCAAAAGATTCACCTGTGGTTTACTAAGTCAGAAAAATGGAACAAAATCACTCCCTGCTTTAGTATTAGAGTAAGACATGAAGTATTTATCAAGATTAAAAGTAAAATATGAAATGGTGGAGATTTTATTGAAAAAGTGTAAGCGCTATTGTTCATAATTAGATAAAGAAAAAGTATTTACTATTAGCACATCCTCTATTCTCTGAAGACTGATATTTCTAATACTTATATAAACAATTCATAACTTGAAATAGTGATGTGAAAACCTAGCTGCTTGCTATAAGCAACTTTGAGTTTTGGTTACTGTCACCAAATGACAATGTCTGTGTTAAGAGTTGTGCTAATAAGATTTCTGGCATTAAATAGAAATAAGACATTTTTCACTTTTGAAATATTTAATATAGGAAAATGCTACAAATGTAATTTGCATAATGATAAAGCTGCTTAAATACAAGAACAAATTTTTACTGACACAAATGCTAAGTACAATCTAGCAGTGAGTATTACATCACTCCATGATAATATGACCAATTATACACTTGAGAGAATAAATTAATTGAGTGTTAAAATGTGTCAAAATATGGTTGTGATTCTATGATTCATGAAGTTTGTGGATAGTAATGTATAAAAATGAACAGCAATATGAAGCTGAGCCATGGAAATCCTTATGCTAATTATTGCCATATAATATTACCATTGAGACATAAGAGGTTCCAAAACATAATATCACAGGATAACCCATTTTTCAATTGGACTTTGTGGAACACTAAATATTTTAGTATTTCAGGATATATTTGCAAGTTTTTTTATACCTGCATTTGAAAGTTTAGGTTGAAAACTAACAGCCTAATGCAAAAGGAATATAAAATATCAAAAGTAGTCTAGCAAGCAACCACAAATCATCAGCTTATGAAATATTCAATACACGTTCAATGCTAACTCCTTATGACAAGAGCAGGCAATACAAAATAAGATGTGTCTACTCTAATTCATTACTCAGAAATAGCAGAGTAAATAATCATTGAAATAATTCTGAAAGTAAACATAATTAGCATCATCAATCATCAGCTATAAATTATTTAATTCAATAATAGTCCTGGAAGAAAAATTAATATTATAGTTATTTTTCATTGAATACTCGTCATAACGTTGTCAACTAGAATGTTTGATGCCATTAAATAATTTAGAAATATTTAAGTTCAGTTAATACTGTTAGGATGCATTAAATTGTACATTATAAGATAATGATTTTAAGGAAGCCAATTCAGTACTTATCCCTGATTCAAATTTCTGTGGTATAAACCAATTAGCCTACACACTCCACATAAGCTCAGATCATCAACACCATGTTGTAAACATTTTGAATCGAATTCTAAAATCAGTACGAGAAAACATATAAAATGAAATGAAAACCAATTCCTTATAAAGAGATTTTATCACTCTGATACAAATAAATGAATTCTTAATATATAAGATATTTTATTTCACTCGTTATCATGAATGATAAATGCCTATAATTACTGTGGCTAAGAAAACAATTAAAGCAAGCTCTCAGTAATTAAAGCTAACTGTGCCAAAGTATTTCCTGCCTTTGGACTGGTGAGCTTCTCTTGCAGGTCTGCATGAAGCTGTAGCTTAGCCTTAGCATAGTCCTTGATGCATGCTGGCAGCAGGGAGAGTTGTGGTAAAGTTACAGAAGTCAACAGGTTGGAGTGGAGGAGAGGAAGAAAAGTACCAAGATCTCTGCACAGGTTGAGTTTGGAGCAAGTACTAGACCATCTGGAGAGCAAGAGTTGAAATGGAAGGGATAGGTAAAGAGGAAAGGCATCAAGCAAGTCTCTTGAAATAAAGATTAAAATCTTTTCATATTTTGAAAGCCTTTATGAAAACATTGAAGTTGTTTCTGCCTTCTTAACATTGGATTTCAGTCACAGTGCCTCAAGGCATGAAGCCCTTTACTGGATAAATTAGCACGCATTTGTTTTCTTATTTGAAACATCTGCTGAATTACTCAGCTGAACATAAAACAGGAGTGTCTTATTTTCATCACGTTATTTCCAGTGCTTGCTTATTGGATTCAATGTAACTCCTTTTAGAAGTAATATGTGTTGGGCTCAAATTTTTATGGTATATTGGATGTTTGTGTCCTTCTCTAATGTTCCATAAGCAGAAATTGTGTGAGATTCAATGGCCAGGACCATTTCCCTGCTCTGAATAGTACAACATATAAAATAAGTATAAATAAAATATATAACATTGCCTAACTTGTTCAGTTCCTCAGAACCTATGGAAGATGGCATGGCATTTTGAATTTAAAAGTGATTGGTATATAATAGCCTGTTGGGGTTGGTAGATAAAAACTGTGGGGTAAATGACTGTGGTTTTCAAAGTGAAGAGCTCAGATAATTGGAAAGGAAAAGGATAATGAAATTGGGAGGCTGATTTTCTACTGTGGTGGCTGTTACTTTGACAGTGTGGAGCTCCTACAATAGATCAATTGGGAAATTCAAATTTTCTCAATTTTATAGCCTATGTTGAGACATAAAAGTACTTGGTTTTTATATATATACATTTTTATTGATTTTTATTGAGCTCTACATTTTTCTCTGCTCCCCTCCCTGCCTCTCCCCTTCTCCCTTCAACCCTCCCCCAAGGTCCCCATGCTTCAAATTTATTCATGAGATCTTGTCTTTTTCTACTTCCCATGTAGATTAGATCTATGTAAGTCTCTCTTAGTGTCCTCATTGTTGTCTAAAGTCTTTGGGATTATATTTTGTAGGCTGGTTTTCTTTGCTTTATGTTTAAAAACCACTTATGAGTGAGTACATGTGATAATTGTCTTTTTGTGTCTGGGTTGTCTCACTCAAAATAATGTTTTCTAGCTCTATATATTTGCCTACAAAATTCAAGATGTCATTATTTTTCTCTGCTGTGTAGTACTCCATTGTGTAAATGTACCATATTTTCCTTATGTATTCTTCGGTCTAGGGGCATTTAGGTTGTTTCTAGGTTCTGGCTATGACAAACAATGCTGCTATGAACATAGTTGAGCAGATCTCCTTGTGGTACGATTGAGCAACCTTTGGATATATACCCAAAAGTGGTATTACTGGGTTTTGAGGAAGGTTGTTTCCTAATTTTCTGAGGAATTGCTACACTGACATCCAAAGGGATTGTATCAGCTTGCACTCCCACCAGCAATGCAGGAGTGTTCCCTTTACCCCACAACCTCTCCAGCATAAGTTGTCATCAGCGTTTCTATATTTACACCCAGACTGGCAGAGGTCCTGGCTCAAGCCCAGTTTCTCGAAGGTGCTAGACTCACGCCCAGACCCCCAGATGTCCTGGCTTAGATCTACTACCTTGAAGGTCTCAGATTCACATCCGGATCGTCAGCGGTCTTTGCCTCTGGTTTACTTGCTCAGCGGTTACTCACCTGTACCTGTTCCAGTTGAGTTCACTGTCTCCAGTCTGCTCTGGACCAGGTCACTGGCTCAATTCTGATCTGCCGGTGTTCCAGGACTAGATTGGTTCCTGGCTCCCACTCTCGTGGAACTTGCTTCCTCAGGCCCACTCCGGCCTAGGTAACTGGTTCAGTCCTCCTCCTGTGGAATTTGTTGCCTCAATCTTGCTCTAGCCCAAGGTAGTACTTGAATTTTTGCACAAACTCTTGAGGAATGTCAGATAATTTAGTTGCCTGGCTACTGATGCTCACCTGTATTAAATGGACTAAACTCTCATGCCTTTAAGTGATTATACTCTTTTGTAAAAAAAAAATGATATGGGAATGAAAAATATATAGAATGACTAAATAATTAACATCTTATTAGTATCAGATATATTTATCAACTAATTATGTTATTTATGATTATAATTAACAACAAATTTACTTTTAGCTGTTGTATAACATAGTTCTCACATAGCTGATAAAGTTCACAGCTGAATCCAAGTCAGAGAAATGTAGCTTTAAGGAACTTTAAAAGACTTCCTAAATGAGGCGCCGTGCTTGCTCAACTTTCTCTGTTCTGTATGAGAACCTAGTTTTGTCAGGTAGATTCACTGCATTAGATTATTTCTGAATATGTATCAGTTTCTTAAGTTTTTCAATAATTTAATTGTATTTCCTATATTTCTGTTTCTCAAAAGACAAAGCAGAACAGAAAATTTCTAAAGTCCCTAGCAATGTTAATATGAAAGTGATCTGTGGGCTGGAGAGATGACTAAGCAGTTAAGAGCATTGCTGCTGTTGAGGAGCACACCAGCTCAGCTCCTAGCACCCACATGGCTTAAAACTCTCTATAACTCAAGTTACAAAAGATCTGACACATTCTCCTAGCCTCTGTGGGAATAAGGCACACAGGCCATGAACTTGCATATATGCAGGAACAACACTATATATAAAATAAAAATAAACAATTTTTGAAAAATTATATTAACACGTTTTTGCAGAAAGCAATTCAGTTATTCCATATTATAACACAGCTTAGGCTACTCAGCAAACACATGTCATTTGCAAAAGTTCTTTAGATCTCAGTGTCTGCTGAGGCAGACCTACAACAAACAGAATACAAAATGATGTAATCATACTTTGCTTTCCTCTCTCACCTTTTATATGAATGCTTTAATTATTGCTTTATCTTTTCCATGGTGTTCTGGTTATAAGTATTTTTTAAAGAAAGTGTAATCTCTTTGTGTGTGTGTAAAAGTATGAGTCAGTGTCCTGTGGAAAAGAAATATTTGGAGATGAGGTATTTGGAGAAAAGGGGAATCACACCAGGTTTCATGGTGGAACCAGTTTTCTCCTGCCCAAGAAAAAAACAAATAAGAATCAATAAAGAAGCACTCATAATAAAACTAGTAGACTGTTGCCACAACCACCAAAATGAGTTAGGAAAGGTATATCCAAGCAATAAAATCTATATCTGAATTTCTTAATGGAAGATCAAGGTTAGGGTAGACATTCCAGACCTCAATTTCCTCAGGTATACAATGCATACACTGACACCTTCAACTTTTCAATGAAGGCTTTCAAAATCATCTGCAGGGCTTTGTGAATATAAAAATCAGTATTAGGTATTTACAAGTCCAGAGAGCTCCATAACTTCATTACAACAGACACGTGTTTGTTACTAAGATGCTTTTGTGACTCTTGCCCCCTTTGGCTGTTTTGCCTTACTGTGGCACAGCGATTTGAATTTAGAATTTAGTTTCTTGTTCTTGTGGCCAGAGAGGCAGTTCATTGGAGAAGGGTTATTCTGGCTCCTATTTTATGTCGAGGATACCGCCCAGTGTGGTGTGGTGGGAGGGTCAATGGTGGCTAGGGTTTGAAAATGCAGCTTCTTAGGCTGCACTCACAGTCAGAAGCAGATATAAATAAATGCTGCTGCTGGGCTTCTTGTCTGCATCTACACAGCCCAGGATCCTCATCTAGACAATGTTCACAGACTTTCTCAAAGGTTAGCAATACTCTAATAGCTCACTGACAGCTGCCACTAAACACCGCACTCCTCTAGCTCTGTTGAAAGAGAATAGGTCGGTTGCTGTTCTTTAAAGACGTCTGCTAATTTCCTGTATGAACAAAAAATTCAAGGATAAAGGTAGACTAGAGCATGTCGAACAATCATGATGTTTTCTGATAAAAATGTTGACTATTTAAGACATGCCCAGATTTATTATAACTAAGCATGATGTTAGATATACATTTAGAACAAAATTTATTTAAACTTTGGAAAATGCAAGTAATGAATTCCAATTTTAAAACTTTTTATAGCCATTGGAATTAAGTTATGAAAAGATTACTGGAGACATTTCTTTAAAAGATAATGGTTTAAAATTGATGTCGCAGTAATTCGAGTTCTAAGACACATACTCGAGAGTGTGATAACATTGAACATTTCCATTTTCTTGGATAACTCATTGGTGGCTGGACTGCAAGATCTTTTAAAGCTATTTTAGGTTTTAATACAGCACAATTATCTCTTTGACAAAAGAATTATTTGAAAACAGAGACAAAGGGTTAAATCTAATTGGTAGAAATCCTTTGTTAGAATATCAAATATGATAATTATATTCTCATATATAGCATTTGCTTTCCTATTGGCATCCATATAAAATGTCAGGGATTTTTGTTAAATTTAATAGTAGAAATATTCTGATCATATTTAAGGTTGTAAGTAGTAAATAATAAGTTATATGAAACATTTCTCCAACAGATATGGAATAAATTTTACTGCTTCATCACTTTGTTGTTATTATAATTTTCTTTGCATAAATATTTCTATTTCAAAGACTGACTTTTAAATTATTTCATTCACTCACACACATTTAATTGTTTGAATGCATGCACAGCTCAGACACACACTTCATTTCCACAAAAGACATACCTCTTAGTTAGGTGCCTTAGTTAGGGTTTCTGTTGCTGCGACAAAACACCATGACAAAAAGGCAAGTTGGAGAGGATGGGATTTGTCTTACACTTCAGCACAACTGTTCATCACGGAAGGAAGTCAGGACAGGAACTCAAGTAAGGTAGGAGCCTAGAGGCAGCAGCTGATGCAGAGTCTGGCTTGCTTCCTGTGGCTTGTTCAGCCTGATTTTTTAATAGAACCCCGACCCAAACCAAGCGATAATACCACCCACCATGGTCTTCCCTCATTGATCACCAATTGAGAAAATGCATTACAGCTGGGTCTCATTGAGGCATTTCCTAAACTGAGGCTCCTTTCTCTCTGATGAGACTCTGGCTTGTGTCAAGTTGACAACAAACCAGCCAGTATAGTAGATAAAGCTGTGGTAACTATGAACTAGTAAGTTGCATTGCCCTTTCCTTCATAATGGCCCTCACAGTGTGACTCAGACTGCAGAAGATGCATTGCCAAGGAAAAAGTTCACAACATGAATTGAATCCTGTAACAGATAATCTTTAGTTCCAGCTTGGTGCGATTTTAAATCACCTGCATGACACACCCCTGGGAATCTTTGAAAGGACAGTTGTATAATGTCAAAGCCCGGAAGCAAAGAATTCAATAACAAGTTCCTTCCCAAATTCTAGAAATCCATGAAATAAGACTTCAATTTTAGTATCTGCAAAATTTTCACACTAAATATTTGCTACTCAAATAGAACTCAAAACAACCAAAATTTCTAAGCAGGATTTCAGTATTAATTTTTTTTTACCATTCTTAGACTTAAAAACAAAGCGAAGCACTGAAAATGCTTAGATGGATGATACATTCCATAAACATAATAGATTGGGCCTAGCCTTATAACTCATTAGAGGTAAAATTACACAAGCAAAACTCCCTAAGTCAGTGTCAAATCCCTTAAAATTTAATAAAATTTCCAAAGAGAGAGCATCAAGCACACCCAGATAGCTCAAGAGTATGGCAGTTTTTTAAAAATTTGGAATCAGTCTACTTGACGATCCAGCAATATTACTCTTGGCTATATACCCAAAAGATGTTCAATCATTCTGCAAGGACACTTGCTCTTCTATGTTCATAGCAGCATTATTCATAATAGCCAGAACCTGGAATCAACCTAGATGCCCCTCAGCCAAAGAATGGGTAAAGAAAATGTGATACATTTATACAATGGAGTATTACTCAGCAGTAAAAAACAATGACATCATGAAATTTGCAGGCAAATGGCTGGGACTAGAAGAACATCATCCTCAGTGAGGTTATCCAGACCCAAAAAGACAAATATGGTATGAACTCACTCATCAGCAGATATTAGATGTAAAACAAAGGATAACCAGGCTATAACCCGCAGTCCCAGAGAATCTAAATAACAAGGAGGACCCTAAGAGGGACATGCATGGATCTCCCTAGGAAGGGGAAATAGATCAGATCTACTGGGTAAACTGAGAGTGCAGGGAAGTGTAGAGGGGAATTGTCATAAGAACTTGAGGGAATGGAATGGTCAAGTTTAGGGAAGGGCCAGAAAGAGAGAATAATGAAAGAGATATCTTGATAGAGGGAACCTTTATGGAGTTTAAAGAAATCTAGGGCTTGGAAAATCCATAAAGATGACCCCAACTAAGACTCCTAATAATAGTGGGGAGGATGCCTGATCTTGCTTTCTCCTGTAATCAGACTGGGGACTACCCTAAATATCATCATAGAACCTTCATCCAGTAACTGATGGAAACATGGGCAGGGATCCACAGTCAAACACTGGATTGAGCTCCTGAAGTCCAGTTGAAGAGAGGCAGGAGGGATTGTGTGAGTAAATGGTCAAGTTCATGACAGAGAAACCCACAGAGACAGCTGACCCAAGCTAGTGGGAGCTCATGGACTCTGGACTGAGAGCTGTGCAGCCAGTAGTATGGATTGAGCTAGGCCCTATGAATGTGGGAGACAGTTTTGTGGCTTGGTCTCTTTGTGGGGCCGCAGCAGTAGGACAAGAATTTATCCCTGGTGCTTGAACTGGCTTTTTGGAGCCCGTTCCCTATGGTGGTATACCATGCTTGGCCTTGATACAGGGAGAGGAACTTGGTCCTGCTTCAACTTGATATGCCAGGCTTTATTGACTCCTCATGAAGGGCATTACCCACTCTGAGAAATGGATTGGAGGTATGGTGGGGAGGGGAGGGAGAAGGAACTGTCATTGACATGTAAAATGTATAAAAAATTAAAAAACAAACATTTAAGTGAGGGAAGAAGTCCAACCCTAAATGTGGGCAACACCATTCCACGGTATGATCCCAGACTGAAGATAAAGCAGAAAAAGTAAGGAAGTCAGATGGACTCCATTCTGCTTTCTTTGCTTCTTGGTACACTAAATTTGTGAGCAAGTTCATTCTGTCACAGCTGTGAGCCACATCGACTGGCAAAAATTCCTTGCTATGACAGATTGTGCCTCCTGAGCCATGAATCAAAATAGCATTTCTTCCTTCTTAGATTGCTTCTTGTGAGATATTAGGTTAAGACACTGTGTGCAGTAATTAATTCACAACCTCTGTCCTGATCTGCCAAATGAGGACTTGTGAAGGGTGAGGTGTTTGGTACACTATTTTAATTTTTCATTTAGGTACTTGTTACCCAGGCTAGGAAACAGTTTTGCCTGAGTTCAAGGACCCCCAAGAAGACCACCATGGAGCCACACTTCCAAATGCAAAAGCAAGATTTTGTTTATTAAGTACGGGCTAGCATGGGTCCTCTGCCTCACAGTCTGACACAGCAGTTGGAGGGAGAAGGACCCCGTCTATTTCTGTAAGCGGTTCATAAAGACAAAAACAACAAAGAAGCCACAAGGTTACAGTCTCAAAATACAAAATTACTTATCTTCTACCACAATTGGCTAAAGGTGAGGTAAAGCTCAGCTGTTAGTTCCTGATAGGCTATTAGTATCTAAGGGGGGATAGCAACAGTCCCCCTGGTTACACTCTCCAGACATCTGCTGACCCTGGGCTATCTGCAGGGTCTGCTTGAAATATTGCCCAGCTGATAGGGGAAGTTGGGTGTGGGAATGGGCTTCAGTCAGCAACTTTAAGTAACTTAGGTTTCTTCATTAGCCAATACTTCCCCTAAAGAGGGGTCCTACAGCCTTCAGCTTATTCTGGAGGATGGTGTATAGTTCAAGATCTCAAAAGGGCCCAGCACAGAAGTGGAATCTTTTCCAGCCTTTCAGAGATCCGAGTTTATATCCCAGAACTCATGTAAAAGGCTGGGTTTGACTCTGAACACCTGTAACCCAAAGCTAGAGTGTAGAGACTTCTTGGCTAACATCCCAGCTCTAGGATCAGTGAGAGACTCTGTCCTAAGAGACTGAGGCTCACCGTAATAGAGCAGGATAACCAACTTCTTTCTCTGGCATCTGGACACTGCATGACTACTATATACACACACACGTCCATACATACATACATGCATTCTTTAACACACATGCATATGAACATTCTCTCTCTCTCTCTCTCTCTCTCTCTCTCTCTCTTTTCCTCCCTCTCTAAGTATCTAAAGGGGACTTTTTAGAATGGCTTCTGTACTGTACTCCAGCTAACCCAACAATTGATATCAATGAAAGGTTGATAATTCATTCATTATTCAGTTCACAAGGCTGGATGTCTCAGCTGGTCTTCAGAATATGCCAGAATGCTAAAGGAGTAGACTCTAATGCCAGTGAAGAATGAGGCTAATTAAGAGCCAGAGCCAGAATCAGAGCCGGAGTAGGAGCCAGAGACAGAGGCAGAACAAGCAGGCAAAAAGAGAGAGATTCCTTCTTCCATGTTTTTGCTATAGACTACCAGAAGATGTGACCCAGATTAAATTGGATCTTCTCACCTCAAAGATACAGATTAGAAGTGGGTCTTCACACTTCAAAATATTAATTCAAAAAATCCTTCACAGATATGCCTAGCCATTTGGGTTTTAGTTAATTTCATATATATAGCTAGTAGACAAGCAAGAATAGCCACCAGACTGCATTTATTCCATCTTATATATTCACGCTTGAGGGCCTGGAGCTAGGAACTACAGATGACAGAGAACATTCTTCAGCTGTCTTTCCATGTCTGAGTTTCCTCACTCTCTTATAGTTCCACTCATTTTTCTGTAAATTTCATGATTTCATTTTCTTTTCAGCAGAATGGCATGCCTTTTGTTTTGTTTTGTTTTTCAAGACAGAATTTCTCTGTAGCTTTGGAGTCTGTCCTGGAACTAGCTCTTGTAGACCAAGATGGCCTCGATCTAGCAGAGATCCACCTGCCTCTGCCTCCTGAGTGCTGGGATTAAAGGTGTGTGCCACCACTGTTCTACTCAGAATGGTATTCCAATGTGTATATGTCTCATTATTCATTCATCTGCTGAAGGACATTTATGTTGTTCCGTTTATTAGCTATTGTGAATAGAGCACCAATGAACATTGATGAGCAAGTATCTTTCTGAAGAATGCAATTTCAAGCCCTTTGGATGTATGCCGAGGGATGGTATAGCTGGGTCACATGGCATACTTTCCTTTGGAAGATTCTACAAGTTGATAGCCATAGTGACTGCAACAGCTTGCAGCTCACCAACAGTTACTGACAGTCTCCCTTTCATTACCCCTCACTATAATTTCCTATTAGTTTTTTTGCTGATTCTAGACTTCCTAACACTAGTTAGAACTGCCCTTTTTCTCCCAAGATAAACTTTGTCTTTGTCATTTATTTAAGACACAAAACTCATGGTTTTCTTCTTTACTATTTTTAAACAAATGTTAATACTAATATTAAATGTAATAGAGTATTTTGCATTAGTTTAATCCCAGAAGTCATTTGATCACTGTTATGTTTAATTTGTTGTTCAATTTGCAACTGAGAAACAGTGTAGAAAATCCTCTAACTGTTCTGAAATGTCTAGGTAACATCATCATAGGAACACCATCATCTTTCACACATGAGGTTATGTGAATGCTTGTGCTTTTAAGTACATGTTTAAGGTGATTCTCTATTTTTCCAAGACAAACTGTAGGCATTATTACTATAAAGATGCTTTTCATTACCAATCATAGGATTTCGGGAGGTTGTGGGAAGTCAGTCATTAACAGTATAAAGAATTCCAAACTCCCTTCATGTGTGAAGTTCCCCAGTCATTAAGAAGAGGAGCTGCTGCTCTTTGGAGAAGCAGCATCTCAAGGGCGTCCCTGTAAAGTTCAGAACACAAGGCACATTGGCCAATCCAGTCTCAGGTGTCAGCCCCAATAGGTCTCTGCTTTCAAGGGAGTTAATCTATGCTAATGATGGAAGGAGAAGAGAACACAGAAATACATTTTTGTTTCCTTGGAGATAAACAAAAGTAAAAAGATTCCATCAGCCTTTGGAAAGTAGGACTTGATTGTAAAGAATTCAGAAAAATCATGAATCAAAGTGTGCATAGACATTTATGACTTGAACAATGAGGATCAAATTGGTATCATTTTCTAATATAGAAAGATAGAAGGTATGAATTTGAAAGACAGCAAAAGCAGGTATATAAGAGGTTTTGAGGGAGAAAAGGAAAGAGAAAGGTAATATTGTAATCTCATTTTTTTAAAAGAGTAAACTAAACTGCAGTAGAGGTAAACAGATTCAGTGTGGGAACTACAAAAGTTCAGAATGCTGATATGATGTCCAAAAACAAACAAGTGCAGGGGCGATGGTGATCTCCTGAGAGTCCAGTCTGACCATTTTGCTCCAGAATAAGAAAAGGGAGGGGGACTTGATTAGGGGAGGGGGAGGGAAATGGGAGGCGGTGGCGGGGAAGAGACAGAAATCTTTAATAAACAAATAAATTGCCTTTGGTAGAATTGCCATTTTTACTATGTTGATCCTCCCAATCCAAGAGCAAGGGACGTCCTTCCATTTTCTGGTATTCTCTTCAATTTCTTTCTTCAATGCCTTAAAGTTCTTGTCAAATAGGTCTTTCACTTCCTTGGTTAGAGTTACCCCAAGATAGTTTATGCTGTTTGTGGCTATCATGAAAGGTGAAGATTCTCTGATTTCCCTCTCTGCTTCCATATCCTTCGTATATAAGAGGGCGACTGATTTTTTGGAGTTGATCTTGTATCCTGCCACATTACTAAAGGTGTTTATCAGCTGTAGGAGTTCTTTGGGGGAGTTTTGGGGATCGCTTATGTACACCATCATATCATCTGCAAATAACAAAAGTTTCCCAAGTTCCCAATGAGGAGCAGAAGGAGGGAGAACATGAGCAAGGAAGTCAGGACCACGAGGGGTGCACCCAACCACTGAGACAGTGTGGCTGATCTATTGGGAGCTCACCAAGGCCAGCTGGACTGTGACGGAAGAAGCATGGGATAAAACAGGACTCTCTGAACATGGCGAACAATGGGGGCTGATGAGAAGCCAAGGACAATGGCCCTGGGTTTTGATCCTACTTCAAGTTCTGGCTTTGTGGGAGCCTAGCCAGTTTGGATGTTCACCTTCCTAGACATGGACGGAGGGGGGAGGACCTTGGACTTTCCACAGGGAAGGGAACCCTGACTATTCTTTGGACTGGAGAGGGAGGGTGAGAGGAGTGGGGGGAGGGGGAGAAGGGTGGGAGGAGGGGGAGGGAAATGGGAGGCTGGGGGGAGGTGGAAACTTTTTTCTTTTTCTCAATAAAAAAAAAGTTCTCAGCAAAAAAAAAAAGAAAAAAAATAAACAAATAAATTAAAAAAAAACAAACAAATAAATAAATAAAATTTTCATGCTTCAAATAAAAAAAAGATGCTATGGTCTTAACACTACACCTTTGTAACTTTTCTGCATTCCTCCCTCTACCAACAAGTACTGATATTCCCTGAAGCTGTGAGGTATGGAAATAAAGGAAACAGTTCATTGATCATAGTATTATAATCATTCCTATTAAGAGAAAAGAAGGTTAATCAAATAAAAAATGCTTTGTGGGTTTTTCCTTTTAATATTGAGAAAATATATGAAAATTAATCACATTGGACATTAAGAGTTGGTAATCCCCAGAGTTGAATACTTAGCAAAATTTTAAAATTAAACAACATTCTGGTTTTTGGTACCTTTATTGCCAGAGCATTTGGTTGAGAATGATGATAGAGAAGGTGATGACAATGTTAATGAATATAGAATATTACAAAAAATTCCTGTAGGTAAATTCAGGTGGAAAGAAATCATGAACTCATTGTTAGAAACATTCCACAGCCTAGCCAGTAAGAGCCATGTCAATGTCCATCTGAAGTCTGTTTTGCTTTAAGCCTTTGGACATCATAGAGAAACTATTTTTACAAAATTCCCTCTGAATGTGAATGACAGCTGTATGGCTGAGAAGACTGTGGAGCAGTGAGGCAATGAGAGCAGGTTTTATCCCTACTGCTTGTTCTGGCTTTTTGGAACCCATTCTTTTTAGAAGGACACCTTGCTCAGCCTAAATATGGGGGGAGGGAGGGACTTGGTCCTGCCTCAAAGCAATGTGCTAGACTATTTTGACTCTCTATGGGAAGCCTTACCCTCTCTGAGGAGTGGATGGGGGAAGGGATGGGAGTAAGGTGGAGGGAGCAGGAGGAAGGGAGGGAGTTGAAAATGGATTTGGCATGTAAAATGAGAAAAGATTTTTATAAAAATTAAATTCTAAAAATTATAGAAAAAGTCCATAAAAATTAATTCACGACTGTCAGCTTGAATCCAACTCTAGTCCACAGATATAGCCTTCTTAACTTTGTGACACATTATGTGAAATTTAATTTGAATATTTTAACTGGTTATTTGAAACTAAGATGCCACCAGCCCCAATTATATTAATGCATCTCCATACTCTACTACTCTCAGGACTTGGAAAGAACCCAAACTTCAGATCCAACCTTGCTGTTACCTATAAAGGATTTCGTCAAAGATTAAAAATGCAAATGAAGCCATACTCCTAGATTCTCCAGACTTGTCTCTAGCCTTATACATTACTGAGACATTCTTAAATTTAGCAATTAAATACCCAGATCCCTAAAGTTAAAAGCGGGTAGGCACATAGGTGTTTTCCCTCTGTTTGGGAAGACACATCCATATCCTCAGGCCTGTGTCAACAAAGGATGGGGGCCTCTCCATTGGTTAGTGAGAGGATCCTTCTACCTAACCTTTAGGCAGAACTTTGTTGGTAGGGATCCCCAATGTTTCTGGAATCTATTTTGTTTATTTGATTATGGAAAATTTAAAATATTGATGGTTAATAACGCATACAACTTTTGCAGTTGTAGATGAGGGAGACTTCTCCCCCTTTTTGTTTTATAAGGACCTCTTTGAGATATTAGGGATGTCCTTCGACAATCACTTGATGCTGAGGGTGTATGGGATCCCAGTGGTATGCAGTATATTCCATCTCTGCAGAATTCTTTTAGAGTTTTACTTATAAAACAAGGGCCGTTGTCAGTCTTGACCTGTTGTGGTAGTTCCAATGTAGCAAAACATTGTAAGAAGAGGCTTTTGGCATGGGTTGCCTTTTCCCCTGAGTAAGTGGTAGCCGAGCATGCCTTAGAGTATGTGTCTATGGTCCTAAACATGTATTTTAATTTGCCAAATGGAGGGTAATATGTTACATCTGTTTGTCAGATGATATTATGTCCTAACTCTCTTGGGTTCACCCCCTAGCCCTTGTAAAGAAGTGGTGTGGAGAAATTGGTGGCAAGTCTTATATGTATGAATATTTTCTTTAATTCTGTTGCAGGGATCTGGGTGTATAAGTATTTGAGTCCAGTTGACATGAGTTAAGTCATGCATTTGGGTAGCATTTTGTATGGGCAGAGTTGAGACCTCTATGAGACAGGCCCCTGAAGCTGCAGCATCCACAGCAGCATTAGCTTGGGAAATGAAGCTGGGGAGGTTTTGGTGTTCTCTGAGATGTTGAATATATATGGGGTATTTTCTACCTTCTAAGAGCAATCTGAGTTGTATCTTCAAGGCAGAAATAGGATTAGCATCCAATCTGATATAGGCATAGGGTAATTGTGGCAGTAGGTTCACCACATAAGAGCTGTCTGAATAGAGGTTACAGGATTCTGGGACCTCGTGTAGGGCAATATGTACAGCCATCATTTCCTTATATTGAGTGGATTCCCCACAAGGGAGAATTTTGGTAATCTTTGTCTTGGTCCCCACTGCAGGGAAAACTTTAGGTGGCCCCATTTTTCCACCATCTGTGCAAACAGTGAGTGCTTGAGGTGGGGGCCTAGAAGAAAAGACTAGGGGGACTCTCCAGTGTAGTTCTTGATATAGCTTCACTAACTGGAACTCCCCAAAGTGGGTATCAAGCTTCCCAGAAATCTCCCCAGGGTGAGGCTCAATTGAGAACAATATCTTGCCACCCATTCTAAATCCTTAATTTTGAATGGAATTATTAACTTAGAGCAATCTTTTCCGAAATGTTGGAGGGACGTGTCCCTGATTTTTATGATCATATCAGCTATTTGGTTGACTAGAGAGTACATTCTGGGAGTGCCTCACAGGGTGATGTGTACTCATTCTAGTGGTTGTGACTGCTGAACAATGGCAGCCAACATGGTCTTTTTCCCTAATAATATCCAACCTTGGGTTGGAATGTTAGGATTATATCTCACCAAAGGAGCGTGATGAATCTTGTTGGCGAATTCAGTGAATGCCTGACAGCACTCGGGAGCAAAGAAATGATCTCATAAGGTTTCCTCTCTTTTAGGAGATTATATAACACATCTAGTCTCCCAGTCTCTACAGGTAACCAGGACCTTACCCAGTTCATTTCCCCCAATAGCTTTTGTAATCTCGATAAAGTAAGAGGCTCAGGAAAGATTATTTGGGGGTCCATTCACTTTGGCTTGAGTGAGTGTTAACTGGGATCCCAATATATGAAATGGTGGTACCTTTTGTTTTTTGTTTGGGGCTATATTAAAGCCATGTTGTTGGAGGATATCAACAATAGTGGTTATCCAGAGAGCTAGCCCTGATTCCTCCAAATGCCCAATAATTAGGTCATCCATATAAACATATAGGAGGGTATTATCTTTGTCAAGATAAGGAGAGAGGATACTATACAAATATTGTAGGCAAAATGCCAGAATATTGGCCATCCCCTAGGGGAGAACAGCCCATTCATATCTCTCGTCAGGTTGAGAGGAGTTAACTGTAGGAATGAAAAAGGCAAACTTTTCACAATCCTCCTCATGACGAGGGATTGAGAAGAAGCAGTCCTTTAGATCAATCACAGTGATGTGAAACTGGGAGGGTATTGCTAGGACCCAAGGTAAGCCCCATAAAGGGGCCCCTACTAGCTCCATATGGGCATTGATTGCTTGTAGGTCCTGTGACATTCTCCAGGTCCCATTAGGCTTATATATCACAAACATAGGGCTATTCCAGGGGCTCATCAAGGTCCTTATCAATCTTCTAAGCAGATTTCTGGTGATTTCTTTAAGCATCCTAAGTTTAAGTTCAGGTAATGGCCACTGCTATACTCATATGTTGTAATAGGAGCGGCGGGGCTGCGTCCCCAGCACCACAGCCGCCTGCTAGCTTATGCCCGAAATAACAACACACCAACTGTATTCATTTAAACACTGCTTGGCCCATTTCTATCTAGCCTCTTCTCGGCTAACTCTCGCACCTGGACTAGCCCATTTCCTATATTCTGTGTAGCACCCAAAGGTGCGCTTACCGGGAAGTTTCTAGCCTACGTCCATCCTGAATTGGAGCTTCATCCGCGTGTGTCTCAGAGAGGAGCTATCATGTCTACCCAGGAGCGCGGAGCATGGCGTCTCTGAGCTCACTTCCTCTTCCTCCCAGCATTACATTCTGTTTACTCCTCCCACCTATGTTTTAACCTATGAGGGCCAAGCAGTTCCTTTATTACTTAACCAATGAAATCAACAGATTGATATATGACACTCCCACATCACCCATACTGTCTTACTAGGTGCCCATCTAATGGAAGGTACCCTGGGGCCTCTACTTTTGGTGGTGAATCCAGGTGTCAAGAATCTGCCAGATGACACCTTGTTCAGTTTTATCATCATAAAAGGCTAGATGGTCAGTGGTAATAATGGCATCCATTTGTAATAACAAATCTTGTCTAAGAAGGTTTGCAGACAGCCCTGGGAAGATCAGAGGCCTGAACATTCCTTTCTCTCCTTTAGGCCCCACCCAAGTGTATATTCATTTCCTCCTGGCAAGGAAGGAACCCCCTTACTTGTCCTTTTCCCATCTCCCATTTTATCCTTTCCAGGGTTTTGGAGGCATAAAGGAGGTGGTTACTCCTTGTCACAGGCAATATCTACTTTCCTTTTTGTCTTTGCCTCTACCTGCCTTATTCCTTCCCCCTGGGACTGCTCTTCAGTAAATTGCACCTATTTTGTTCTTCCTTCTCATATGTCTCCTTTCCTCTTGTTCTTTTGGTTAATTGGTTAGTTTTGGATTCTTTAGTCCTCTCCATATCTCTGACCTGTTCCATACCAGCCATTAGGGGAGGCAGAACAGTGGGATGAAAACATGCCTTAAGGGCCATAATAGTTGGATAGAATCCCAATGGTAGGGGTATATCAAAGTGTTTTTTCCTTCCTCTGGCCAGAGTCTCCACCTAGGTCTACATGTCTCATGAGAAAATATTCCCAGTGTGTACCTAGGTGGCCATGGTAATTATATCCTCCCATGCCTGGATTGCACTGTGATCTGACATTTCCAGGCCTCAGGAGACTAGCATATATCTCAGCGCCTTAAGTGCTGGGTCATTTCTGTGTGAAGTTGCGTTATCCATCTTGGGTTCCCACTCACCTTGAATACAACTTTGCCCTGGGACCAGTAGCCCCACACTGGGTGTCAGTTGCCAGGCCTCATTAGCCTTTTTCCCTAAGAAAAGGTGAGTGTGCTATCTACCTGTTCTGCAGCCCCATGGACAATCAGACCCGCAGCCCCACAATACAGGCCAATCAAATGTAATAGGGAGTCAAGTCAAAGCAGGAACTCAGCTTATTACTGTGAGCATCAGCTTATATAAGTTAAGTGACATGGTGTGATGTGGGGGTACCTCCAGCTAATGAGAGACAGACAAACCATCCCTCTGGCTGGAGGGGCATCTACCTAGATTTTGTTCTTTCATCCTCATTTGGTAGCTTTGAGACTATTCTTCAAACTTGAGCCAGACTTTTCTCCATCCTATAGATCTTGAGGTACAGGCTCTGAGATAATTTTGGCCCAAGAGCTTATGCTGGAGAGGATGTGGCATAAGGGGAACACCCCTCAAGCGCTGGTGGGAGTGCAAACTTGTACAACCACTCTGGAAATCAGTATGGCAGTTTCTCAGAAAATTAGGAATCAACCTACCTCAGGACCCAGCAATAATACTCTTGGGTATGTTCAACTATGTTCATAGCAGCATTATTTATAATAGCCAGAACCTGGAAACAACCTAGATGTATCTCAACCAAAAACTGGATAAAGAAAATGTGGCACATTTACACATTGGAGTACTACTCAGCAGTAAAAAACAATGACATCTTGAAATTTGAATGCCAATGGATGGATCTAGGAAAAGATCTGAGTGAGGTAACACAGACACAGAAAAATAAATATGGTATGTACTCACACATAAGTGGATACTAGCTGTAAAGCAAAGGATATTGAGCCTATAGTTCATGATCCTAGAGAAGCTAAGTAACAACATGAACCTAAAGAAAAACATACAGAGATCCACCTGGAAAGGAGAAATAGATAAGATCACCTACAAAATTGAGAACATGGGGGTCAGGGAAAAAAGGAGGGTGGAAGGAAAAGAGGAGGAAAGAAGGGGAGGGGAGGAGATCTTGAAAGAACAGGATAGTCGAGATGGAGAGAGGACAGAGATGAGAGCAAGGAAAGAGATATTTTGATTGAGGGAGCCATTATGGAGCTAGCAAGAAATGTGGCACTAGAGAAATTCCCAAGAATCTACAAGGATGATCCCAGTTAAGACCATAAGTAATAGAGACGAGGGTGCCCGAACTGGCCTTGCCCTGTAGTCAGATTGATGAATATCTTAAATATCACTATAGAACCTTCAACCAGCAACTGATGGAAACAGAGGCAAAGACCCGCAGTGAAGCACTGAGCTGAGCTCACAAAGTCCAGTTGAAGAGTGGAAGGAGTGAGACTATGAGCAAAGAGGCCAAGACCATGATAGGGTCAACCACTGAAACAGCTTACCTGAGCTAATGAGAGCTCACCAACTCCACCCGGACAGGGAAGGATTTAGTATAGGTACATACTAGTCCCTCTGAATGTGGGTGACAGTTGTATGGCTGGAGCAGACTACTGGGCCACTGGCAGTGGTACCAGGATTTATCTCTACTGCTTGTACTGGATTTTTGTGAATCTGTTCTCTTTGGATGGATACCTTTCTCATCCTAGTTATAGTAGGGAGGATCTTGGACTTTCCTCAATGCAATGTGCCTTACCCTCTCTGAGGAGGGATGAGGAGTGGGGTGGGGGAATATGTGGAGGGAATGGGAGTAGGGGAGGGGGTGAGAACTGGGATTGGTATGTAAAATAGAGAAAGATAGTTTGTTTTCTTTTAAAAATATAAAAGAAATTATGAAAAAGGATTTTTTTCTCTAATACTCTCTGAAATAAGTATGCATTTTTAAAATAAATCACTCCCTTTTCCATATTTTATTGTAACTGCTGGTCTAAGATATGTACTTCATGTATATTATTAAAATAAGCTCATATATATTGTATTATACTATATCCTATTATATAATATTACATTGCATTTATTATATGTTGACAAATTTCCATAGTAACACAAATAAGATTTCCTACACTGACAATTGAGTAGATATTTATGGCTTGAAAAAGCTGTCACTGACTTCAAACAGCTGGCCACTTTATTGCTTCCATATTTCATGCCCTTCAGAATATTAGGTCTCTGCCAGGTAGTGGTGGCACACTCCTTTAACCTCAGTACTTGGGAAATAAAGGCAGGTAGATATCTGAAGTTTGTGACCAGTCTTGTCTACAAAGAAAGTCCCAAGACATCACATCCAGAGCTTCTGTGACACAGAGAAACCCTGTCTCAAAAAACAGTGAATTTCTTGGTCACGACACAAAGTGACTGGCATTTCTTTGCCTATTCCAATGTATCTTGTAACTTTGACTTTTTTTTCAGTAAAAAATATTAATTCAATTTTCTTTCAACCACATGCAAATGTACCTAGTGTTTATTATGATACAGGATAAATGTTCCTCTATTTCATATTCATTTGTGACTTGAAAATTTGAAGTGCTTAAACATGAGCAACTGTTATCTGTAATTTTCCTTTTCTACCATCTTACTAGGAACATTGCTTTTCTGAACCAATTATTTCACATTTTGTATTATTTTTAGGTACTATGTACATAGTAAAGAATATAAAGGACACAGTTCATAAATGTACATATACATGTATATGTATTTAATATATATATACATATATGTGTGTGTATATATATACATATACATACACAATATAATGTATTGAGGTAGAAAATGGCAGAAGTAGATTCTCCTGTCAGGTGTGAAACTTTTCCAGCCATGGAGGCTTGGCTAGGTTTGCAAGCCAGGTATGAATTCCCAACATTTATGCAGGCCTTAAGTACAATTAAACAGCTGGTGGTCACCCTCAAGATAAAAGTGCCTCTATTGCACTATTGAGCATATCTTGGTGGTCTGGGGAATATAGTGATTCATGGAACTTACAGTCTGGAGGACTACTGTTTGCTTCTCTCCCTTGGTAGCTCACACAGCATCGCATACCATGAAAGTCAGTCTGTGGAAAGGAAGCTTCCAGATCAGCTCCACATTTATCCTCCAAGTCTTATTTTTGATATGTGACTGGGATTTTTGCATCGTCATGGTGCATAACATAGATCTTGGAGGAGCCATCATTTCCCCATGTGGATTATCTCTCTGTCTCTGTCACTTTCTCTCATATATATGTGTTTGTGTGTGTTTGCATACATATTTAAAAATAATAAACAAGAGACTGGATTTGGGAGCTGGAGGCACAAAGAATTTGTAGTGGAGAGATAGAGATGGGAGTGAAGTAGATATATTTCTAATGAATGAAGCTCTCAGACAATTTTAGAAAGTTTATTATTAAAGCATAAAAAAATCACTGAATCATTGTAGTCTTTCCTCCTCTGCTAGACAATGTAGACTTCTTGAAAGCTGGCATATTAGTTTTAGAGCCTACTCCTGTGTCTTTAGCTTGTAGTTAGGATGTGGGAGTTGTTCAATAAAAGGGTTCTCTCTTATCACAATGAAGGAATTTTTTGCATTCTAACGGTTCTGTTAGAAGCCATTACTTGATTTTTCACAATGTAGCTTTTTAAAGCTTTCCACATGAGATTCTCTTCAGAAGAGCAAAAGGCCCCTTCACTAGATAACCTTCTACTGCTTGTTGTTTAGCAAAACAGAAAGTGTCTTTGTCCTGGAGAGATCCTCAATTGAACTGTGTGTTTGGACACTTCAGATTTAGATGCAGAAAGACCAATATGCATTTGCAGAACCAAAAGGATCAACCACTTTTGAAGTAGTATAAAACAAGATTAGGGGAGGGAGTTTGTCCTTGCAGCCAAACCTGAGGGCCTGGGTTGGAGCCCCAGTAACCGCACAGTAGACTGAGAAAACTGACTCTCACAGGTTGCTCTCTTCCTTCCATATGCACCCCTAGTGCTCACACAGACACATGAGTGAACTACACACAAAGGGAGGGGGATTCTGTGCTCATAGCATGTGGCATCTTCAGTCATAGGCTCTTACTTTCTTGTTCTTGAAGGCACCAAGAATTGGAAAAATAATACAATGTTTTGGCATTCTCTTGGATATTGCTGACCAGCAACTCGAAGGGGACTTTTTAGTACTCAACATTTGTGTTACTGAATCATGAGTATTTGTGGTGTCAATTTTCTTGTTGCTATGACAACATGCCTTAGAAAATAACTTAAGGATTATTTTCTCTCAGGATTTGAGAAAATAATCTGTCATGATTAGGTCATTGTGGTGGCAAGAGTTGTTCCAGCTGTTGTAGAAAGAGAAGGTACCAGCTGGTTACATTGCACCCATAGCTAGGAAGCAAAAAGATGAATATTCATGTACAGCTAAGTTTTCTTCACACATTCATGGTGGGCTTTTTGCTGTCCTTGGTTAAACATTTCTTGAAACATTTTCATGTTACTCCTAAGTGAATCCAAAATCCAGTCAAGTTGACAGTGAGGAATATACATCACAGCATGGATGCACTAGCATCATAAAATGTCATATCACTGGCAGACATACATACTTTAATTGAAACTGGAGGTAATTTTCAAATCTATGAAACTAAATGAATCATGAAAAATCTTCAGAAATTAAATTTTTCATATTTAAAATGCATTTGACTCTATCCTAACACAATCTAAAAATACCCTCCTTTCTACATTATTTATATTATCTTTGAAGCTATAGTTCTAATGCATCTCTCTTTTAGTTCATTTTCTATCAAAACTGCTTTGATCCCAGACTGTTCTATTGTTTGTTTCATTTGTGTTTCTCAGTGAGACACATGGGGGAAATGCCTATTATTTTAGTGACTGGAATTTCAGAATGAAAAATAAATGATTACACGACATGTTCAAGATCTCATGGATCTAGAAAAAGTATTTCTTACAGTTCTACTGGATAGCATACAGATAATAAATGCCATGAGAGCAGCCTTATTCATTATTTTGTGAATATTTCTCTGTAGTACTCAAGTGTGTTATTCATGGCTCTAAAAGTTTGCTATGAGGAGGCATGCTTATTCCTGTGAAGGCATATAAGACATCTAAAGACACTTATAATGTGTGGACTATGGCAAGGCAGGGAACATTGAAACTATTTGAAGAAAAATCTTTTGGGTACAGGTGAAATTGCCCAATGAAATCAAATACAATATGTATTTATTTCAAATATACTGATGCCTCATTCTTTCCATCACACCTTCTCATTCCATTCATTTTACTGATGGATTTTTATCTAAGCAATCTACAGGATTGAACTCTTAATTGTGTGTGTCATTACCTCATTACCATTCCCTGTTCAGTGTATTGTCAATTTTCCTTTGTAAGGAATGTCTTATAGATCTTTCTCTAGTTTAGATGCTGAATGTCATTTAAAGACCACTATTTTGCAATGCTTGGTCCATGGAGTTTGCTCTTGGGATCTGAGAAACCAAACCAGAGAACTTTCTGTCCTGATATGCATGGTCATGAAGAGCTTTGTGGTCTCTTCTTTTGCTTCCTACTCAAGATGTGTCCAATTTTGCTCTGATGACACATGCTGTAGGTTGACAATAACATGGTCAGTGGACCATGGTCTAGAACTGCCAAATACGTGAGCTTCAGAATCTTTCTCACCCATAAGTTTATTGTTGAGAGTATTTTGTTAGTGACTGCCTACCATAGGTACCTCTTCTTGTTACCTTTTACCTTTTCGTACAAAGTTCATGTAGATGTGAGTTTTTTCTCAGCAGTGTAAATAACTTCTGGAAATATTGATGCATAATGTTAAGTCTAGAGTTTAAAAGAATATATGGAGGGGTATTCAAAGATTTCTGAGATGTATAACTACTCATTTATAATAGATATAACATATGTATAACATTAATAATAGATATAACAATAATCAATGGCTTATAAAGTGCATACACATACATATATGTACTATGTGTGTGTGTGTATGGGTGTGTGTGTGATTATATATGTTTAAACCTTTGTGTTCAGCATACACATTCTCCTAATTATAGAAGGAAATGTGTATGCAGAACACAAAGGTCCCTCTTCTGATTTTGCTCTGTTTTATATTACAAATTTTCTGTAATCTATTTTCATAGTGCCATTTTGCCCAGTCAATGTCTTATAGGACTCCTCTTTTACTGAATTGATATTTCCCACACCTCTTACTGAATCATAAAATTCCATCACAACAAGGACACTGCAAGTCAAGTTTTAGGCTATAATGTATGTGCTAGCCTGAAGGCGACATGGACTATGTGCCAGACCCTTTTGCTTCTTTATTTTGTATCAAAGTTCTTTTTTTGTTTGTTTGTTTGTTTTTTCGAGACAGGATTTCCCTGTGTAACAGTCCTAGCTGTTCTGGAACTAGCTTTTCTAGACCACACTGGCCTTGAACTCACAGGGACTCACCTGCCTCTGCCTCCCGAGTGCTGGGATTAAAGGCATGCGCCACCACTGCCTGGCAAATGTGTAGCCCAGGCTGGCCTCGAACTTGTGATCCTCCTGCCTCTGTCTCCTTCAGCAACTCCTACCGGTATTTGCCACCACAACCGGCAGTGAATTAATTTTTATAGCATCATCTCCTCTCCTATTAACTTACTTTTTTCATAGTTTTAAATAGAAATCTCTAAAAGCCTGAATCATTCTCTAATAGATGGAGCTAATGAGCAGTGATCTAAGAACTGCTTTGTAGATATCCATTCTCCATCACAAAAACCTTATTTCTTCATGAAGAGACAACAAAAGCTATTACATAGTACTGTGCTTCTGGGTTAGAGTAAATGCCAGATGGCCCTCCAGAGCATTAGCTAGTGTCTCCTCTTAAATATTATCATGGCAAAATATAAAGGGTTGACTATCTAAGAAATACTTTTCATACAGTAGTTCATTACTCAAATAGTACCTTTATCGGGGAATCATATATTAGTTCCTTTATACACTTGTTATTAAGAACCTTTACCAACATGTAAATATCAAAACAAATGACTGCTTGACCACTCATATTATCAGGCTCATAAAATAGAATATGCTCATTGCACTCTGGAATTAAAATTGTTATTGCAAATTAATGGTTGTAAATTTCCACAACTAGAACAAATTAAATAAGCCATACATACTTTATTTGCTGTCAGTTAAAAAATGCAAAACACACTTTTTTTTTTCTAAAAGAAGAAAATTTGCAAATCATCCCAGTGTTTATACCCTTCAAGTCTGCGATGAGCAACTTCTCAGGGGAAAGTCCCTATAGAATATTGCTTTACTTTTGGTACCCAGAGTGTGCAGATGTCTAATTATTCCAGCATGAATCAAGACTACTCCCCTTGACAAAGTGAGCAAACTTGATAACTTATCTACTTGTTCGTGGTTCTTTTCAAATTGTACTATTTTTTGAATGCTTTAGGGAATCAAACACTCTCAGAATAAACAAATGATGACTACAGAAACTTTAGTGTTCTATAACATTGAGAATAGCTCGAATGTAACCTGTTTTCCCTCTGAAATAGAAATAGCAAAACATCTGTCAGTATCACAATAGTGTCGTTGTTATTACACAACCAAAGTTCCACATAAAGCAACAAATTTATAATTTATTCAGTGAGAGAAAAATGCTGTACTGAAGAGAAGTTTCTTCAGGAGAAACTACCGAAAGACTTTACAGAAAATATTGCTAATGAAAATACAGGGCTTGGCTTTGTTCAGAAAGGATTATACTAAAGAATTTTGAAGCACTGGATATGTAGGAAATTATAATCTCTTGATTCTGTAAATAATATTCAAATTATAGGACAAACCTCATATCAATTAACATTACAGTTAAAAGTATGTACTATGCTAAAAATACATAAACTCTAGCTTCACACCTCGTTTTCCTAGACATTTGTCAAACTTTTTAGTACATCAGTAAAAACCATGAAAATTCCCTTGCCTCAGTAGTGATAGTTTTGCACATATGTCGCCCTATTTGACTGAACGAAGTAGTGGTGATTTATATATTATCTTACTTAGACCAGAAATAATTTTATTTCCCCACAACAAATGTTGAGTTTACATCTATAAACATGAAAGAAAAATCACTGGAAAAGTTATCTTGTTCTTTTTATGTCTATTTCATACATATGACAAATACTTGTACATGAGTTAGTAAGAAAGGAAGACCGTCACTTTCTTATGTGTATGAGTATTTTGCCTGTGTGTTTCTGTGTGTGCACCATATGTATTCAATGCCTGTGGAGGCCAGAAGACAGAAGATGATGTCAGATACTCTGGAATTGAATGGTAATGAGCTGCTGCGTGTGGCCTGGGAAGTCAAACCCCGGTTATCTAGAAGAGCAGCCAGTGCTGTTAAGCATTGGTCCACCTCTCCAACTCCTCTGATCAACTTTGTATGAATTCTCTTTTATATATGTGCTATCTTCTTCAACATGAGGCATCATCTTCTGTTACTTTCATCTTTTTTATCTTTAGTAGTTTTTGTTATCATTTTTCAATAATTTTATTTCTGAAAGCTTTATATATGAGTGCTGTGTCTGTCATCTTTTTTTCCCCTCTAATGCCTTCATGCTTATTCCCTCCCAAATTCATTCTTTTCTTCAATTATTACTGTCTGAATGTGTGTTTGTGTGTCTGTGGTATGGTGTATCCACATGCATATACACAACCTAATGAGCCAATTTAGTATTACGGATGTGATGCATCCTAGGCTGATCACTTGGAATTGCACCACCTGTACAGGTGATCATTCCTGGAAACAACTGATTTTTACTCTCTCAGGAGCCTTGATCACCTCTATATCTCTTCATCTAGAGTAGGCCATATGGAATACATCTTTATGCGTACTGCGTTGTGTGAGAGAGACAGAGTAAGAGAGAAAAAGAGAGCGAAAGATAGGGAGAGCTCTATAAAAAAACACAAACCATGTCAATTGCTTTCATTTTTAATAATACTCTAAACAACCCAGTGTTGACTTTGACTGGCTCCAGGACAGTTAGTGACATTTGCAGTAGTGGCTAATACAATACTGAGAAAAATGAAGTATTAGCTATATTCACAAGGACAGCAAAATGACTAGCCAATTTAATGCCCTGGTCATTTAAAGAAAACTGTAAACTTCGTGGACTGAAGTAAAAATGAAAACACAGTTATGCTACATGGTAATAGGCTGACATCCGTCAAGGAGGTAGTCTTCAAAAGAAAAGGCATCAGGTATTCTGGGACAGCAGCTGCACAGTCTTTTTCTGGGACAGCAGCTGCACAGTCTTCTGAGACAGCAGCTGCATAGATTTCTGGGACAGAAACTGCATAGCCTTCTGGGACAGCAGCTGCGCAACTTCTGGGACAGTAGCCTCATAACTACTTCCTTTATTTGATTACTTGAGTGTTATTTTTTTTCAGTACAGTAAGGAAAAGAGCAAAATTATGTGTTCACCCATGTTTTACATTTTTGTTCCTGTTAAAATTATGTAAATTATATTGTGAAAAATATGAAACTGCACAACATCTTAAGCCAGTTCTCACCTGGTCTGGCACCTGCCACATAAGTGATTTTATCAGATAATGGATTCTGCATGGAAGAACCTGATGTTCTCCATTGTGACTAGTGCCTGGGTCACGTGTTCGTTTCTTGTTCAGGGTCTGTGAAGCAGAATGAAGAGATATAGGCTTATATTGAATGGCAAAGGAGGACCATGAGAAAGAAGAATGAAGAGGGATGAAGTCCAGATATATAAAGGGGCGTTATTTGAACTAAATGCAGGAGTTACCCATTCCTCTCAACTGCCAAACCTATTAACCCACATGGGCCCTCTCTTTTATTTAATCAGCACATTTTCTACCTTAGATTCTCTCAGTACCTCATGTTGAGACTTCCAGAGTCTGATATTCTGTTTGGATAATTGACTTTTGTTTCATATGTTTGTATTTGAGTCAGACTTAAAGTCTCTCCCCAGGCTTTCTCTCTCAAACACACATATACACAGACATCACACACACAAACACACACACACACAAACACACACACACACACACACACACACAGAGAGAGAGAGAGAGAGAGAGAGAGAGAGAGAGAGAGAGAGAGAGAGAAAGCATTGACACTAATGTTTCCTTTGCACCCATAACCTGATGTAATTGAAGTGGAAGCTAACAGTTTGAAAGATGTAATACTGTACTGTACTAAATATACAGTTACATAGCGATTTGAACTCCATTTCTCTGTTTGTTCTGCAGTCTTCAGGTCTGACTGTTTGAAGTAATGGACCATTTTTTACTCAGTAAGTCAGTATACCCAAGACACTGGTGTTTCAGGAAAAGCAGGTCATATGGGTCGATGAGTTTTTAAAAGATTTATTTTTATTAACCAATTTAAGATTGTGTTTATATGTATGTCTGTTTGGGGTTTGTGCATCTGTGTGAGCAACTGCCCACAGAGCCAAAGTGAAGGTCAGCTTCTCTAAGAACTCCTTACTGGTGGTTGTGAACTGTTCCATGTGAGTCCTGCAGAGTGTGCTACTAACCACTGAACCATCTTGCTAGCTCCAGAATGATATTTTATCATAATGAAATTGTATATTTGCTGCATTCCAACTAATGAGTCAAGACAGGGTGAAACAGTCTTGTCTACGCAAAGTCTCATATGCATGTGACATCTGTCACAGGTAGAACTACTAATAAAAGGGATCCATTTCCCTTTCTCTTTAGATTACAACATATACACAAACTAAAGGCAGTTAACCATCAGTTGTACTGAGGCTGATGGCAGTGGTTATTGAGGACGCAGAAGCTGATTCCACAAAGCAGTACTTGGCGCTGTGGCACGTATTTTCTCACTTAATGCCCATTGTATCCGGGCATATAACACACTGAATTTTGTATCACTCATAATGTATTCTTATAGTTCATAAATGTACTTTAAAATACAAGTAAATGAACTGGTACACACATTTAGTTTTATTCAAAAGTTCTTAATATATAAGAAAATGAAATTCTAGGTTTTTAATAAAACAGATTTTTTTTAAGTTTGTCACAGCCTCCGTTTATTAGGGACAGGTTACAGTTTATATAGGGTAAGGAATGGGGGGGGCACAGGGGCCTGGACTCTCGTCACGTGGTCCAGGTCACATAGGCCAGGAGGTTACGTTTTGTCAGGTCACGGTAGGCCAGGAGGTCAGTCATGAGTTGACACACCTAGTTCCCTAGATAGCTGGAATGTGAGGAGGATTTCACTAACAGATAGTTCTTCATCAACAGCTCAATTGGGTGGGGTAGGTTGTCAATAGAACGATTCTTAACATAATTTATGGGTGTGGGGGTTCTCTGCACACTCCCCAGGGTGATGGTTCCTGTAATGATTTTTATGAGGAAAACGGCTCCTGACAGATCCCCCTTCCTTTTATAAAGGCAGGCATCTATTAAGCGGAGAGCACCAGGTCAGAGTCAACCATGGTGTCAGATCTAAAGGAGAAGGGACTGGAACAAGGAGAGACCCTCCTCTCAAATGGTGAAGCAATTTACCTCTCCTGGGAACAGAGGGGTGCCTTATGATTAGCATTAGTTCCTTGGAGCTTCTCAAAAGGTATCATATCTAGCAAGATGTAAAGTAAGCAGATCTTTGACCCAGGGCACCCTGTCTTAGGCCATGTGGAGAGCACTCCTCATGCCTGACACCATGCCCACAGGAGTTCCAAAGGCTATTGGAGAGAGGTCCCTGGTCCGGTCTTCCCTGCCTCCAAGGAGAGGAGTGCCTGATTACAGAACCTGCTGCTCCTCTCTGCAGGGTGTCATTCTGCCTCCAGAGTCCAGGGAGACCCGGCTGAGATAAGTGCCAGGATGTGCTTCAGATAGCTGAATCCAGCTCACCTCACCCAGGAATCCCACCTGCCCTGGAGCACAAATGCTGAACTGCCTCTGCAGTTTGAATTCTGGTTTGCTTTGGAGCTAAGGTGCAGACCAAATATCAGACTGTTTTAACTTTAATCTTTGGGACACAAAACTCATTTTAATTAAAATATTAACCCCTCTTCACTTAAGAAGGAGGAAGATTGGGGTTCCTGTCACTGTTGCTCAGAGACTGGAACTGGTGGTATTTAATAACAACAATGTATGTCATTGTGCTCTTACTGCAATTGATCTAATGATATTTGGAATTGCTTATAGATGTTGGGAAAGGTTTGACACACGCTGTAAAGTGTTTGGGTTTAATGCATATGTTAAGAATTTTAGATTTAGACCCCTTTTACACTGCCCCAATTTTTGGCAGGCAGCACTCATAATTTTATGTCGGAGTAGGCATTTAGGAAGGAGGACATACCTTAGGTCAGACTAAAAGGTGAATACTGGGTTTGGAAGGTGCCCCTTTCTTCTTGTCTGGAAGATGGAGTTATTGGTGCCCAAATTATATCATTATATCTTTTTGAGGAGCTCCTCACAGTCTTTTCATTAATGATAGACGCAGGGGCCCAATGACGGGAGTTAGTGTGGACCCTCACCTGAATAAAACAGATTTTTAAAACATAGTTTGTAGCTGGGTGGTGGTGGTGCACGCCTTTAATCCCAGCACTCGGGAGGCAGAGGCAGGCGGATCTCTGGGAGTTCGAGGCCAGCCTGGTCTACAAAAGCTAGTTCCAGGACAGGCACCAAAGCTACAGAGAAAGCCTGTCTCGAAAAACAAACAAACAAAAAAAAACCCAAAAACAAACAAACAAAAAAATATAGTTTGTGAGTATAATTTAAAATTAGTGTCCTGCAAAATCCTGCTTTTATTATCTGAGGAATGAACTGTTTGTCATATTTCCACTAAGCTGAAAGTGAAAAATTAATGAACCAATTACTTGGATATTTCAAAACTAATTCAGATTTATTAGTCATGCAGCACAAAAACCATCAAAGACTTAGGAATGCTCAGTTTGAGTTTAAGGTTCACTCATATTTAACTTTTAAATCCATTGTTTCATGAGCTTAATAGAGCATCTCGGAGGAAAACAGAAGTTAAGTATTGATTTTTTATTAGCTGATAAATATGTTTAAATGTGATTTATTTATTGAAATGCTCTAATCTACCAATGATTACTTTAGAACAGGAACTATCAGGGAGTTAATGGGAGCAAATGAGCTTTGGAAATATATTTAGTGTGTCTGCTGGGGAGGTGATAGCTTGTTAGTAATAAAGCATGATCAAAGTAACAGCGGAGACATACAAGCTTTTCTTTCTTTGTGCCCCTGCTCCATTCATGGGGACTCTGAGAATTAGCAAGACAGAATATTTTTAAAAAAGTTGTTGATTCATTTGTGTTTCTCAAAGAACTATTTCAAGACTTCCCAACTAGCCACCCAGGTGTGGTCTGTGTTTGGCGGCATGAATTATTTTTGCCAAGGTACAGGATGGAGCAGAAGAGGACTGGTCAGTATTGACAAAAGCAACTTCCTGAAACCTGCATATCACTGTCACTTTGACTCAAGAGGCTACATGTCTGTGAACCGTGCATGTCCTGTCTTATGAGCATATGACCTGTGCAGTCTCAGTGTCCTTTCTGAAAGGTTTCACACTTGATTTATACTATGCTATTGCCATATCAAATTTCTCCTGCTTTTCCAACTAGCAACCCTACATTGTCACTTTGCTCCAGGCTCTGCAAATTAGACAACTTGTCGTGGTCTTTGACATGAAACAGTCAGGGAGCAATGAAGTACACTGCGGCAAAATTCATTGTTACACATGTACATAAAGGAACAGAGACCCAAGACTAGCTGTGTGCTTCTCCAGCAAATCTGATCTCAGTTTAAATCTTTATTACTGTTTTCTTGAAAACACAGCTTCTATTACAGCCATTGCCTTAAGCAAAATATCATTTTTCTTTGTCTTGTGGTTTTCTGAAGATGGACACTATAAAGTAATCCAACACTAGTTTAGAGCTGAGTATAATAAAATGTTCTTTATTTAGGGGTTGACTCATAGATCACAGTCCTACATGAACAGGAATCAGAAACCGAATCCAGCAGCCCAAAAAGAACATGTAAGCTTTATGTCTGCATTTAGAAGAGACCACACCAAGTGGGCTGCTGTCTTAAAGGCTATTGGCTGAAGAAGTTCATAGAGAAGTTTCCACATGATAAATTTAAAAAGTGACTCACAAACATTTACTCATGTATAGTCTGTCTCCTGGAACCTTACCAAGATCATGGAGGTCTTCACCCCTTGCAGACAGATCAAATTTGACTCCAAGTAAACCTCCAGAAATTATTTTTGTAATAAAAGTTCTGTATATAGTACCACATTCTAAAATTTAGCTGTCAAGCTTCACAGTGGATTTCCTTTTCTGTGTCAGTAACAGAGCTTTCCTAAGTGTTTGGTTTTTACTTGAGCATATTTGCTTTGTTGTCTCCTCCACTCTGAATATGGTGTGCATGGTTGTTATATTTTATCTAATCAGTTTTGTTTGACTTGCATTTTATTAAAATTATAGATAAATGTAGTTCATTACTTAATCAAATAGTTCCAAGAGAATTTACTTCCTAAAATTATCTTGTTCCACCCATTCTTATGTCTCCTTCTCTTGATTTCTCTCAAGTGCACAATTAGTTGGCTTCAGCATCATTTCTTGCAACCCATGTTTATAGTTTTATTCTTATTCCTCCACACGTGTTTGAGATATATAACTTATTATTCAATGTGTGTGTGCATGTATAGGTACATGTGTATGTGAGGTGAGCTTGTACATGTGCATGTATGTATGGAAGCTCAATGACAACTTTGAATGTTGCTTCTTAGGCAATTGCCTTTTTTTTAAGATATGGAGTCTCTCATGGGAGGCCTGGAACTTGTAAACTAGACTAAGCTGCCTACATGAATTCTTCTGAATCTGTAGTGACTCTAAATGTATGCGACAACACCAGCATACCCCCACCCCTCTTTTACATGGGGACTTTGGGGAACAAACTCGGGTTCTTGAACTTACAAGGCTAATCATCACTGAATTAACAAAGTCAGGGCTGCAGAAATGGCTGATGGAAGATGGCCAATACCTTCCAAACCATCTTCCCAGAACTATATTTCAGGTTTACTTATTATTTTGATTGACTTGTCATTCTGCATCATCAGGATTTATCTTTCTGTCTCAATCATACCATTCCATGCTTCTTCGTTATCTCCATTCTCTTGAAATACAATTTTCTGATTATATTAATTATGACTGTATACCACTTCTAGTCATACTGTACTATTGCATCTCATTTTTACACATCCTGTTAAAGCTAATCGCTGTCTTCGGATAATACCTACTCTCCTGTATGTCTGGGAAATCTTTAAATCCTAACTCTAATCTTACCATATATATTCCCTGGACTCATTAGCTCACATCAGCCATGCATCCCTGTAGGAGGAGAGAGCCGTTTGTTGGTTCCCTGCCACTTAGCCCCAAAAATAATCACACAGAAACTGTATTAATTAAATCACTGTTTGAACCATTAGCTCTAGCTTTTTATTGGATAACTCTTACATATTAATTTAACTCATCTATATTAATCTGTGTATCAACATGAGGCAGTGGCTTACCAGGTAAAGTTCTGTCTGGCTCCAGCAGGGCTACATGGCTTCTCTCTGACTCCACCCTTCTTTCTCCCTGTATATAGTTTAGTCTTCCCCTCCCTGCTCTGTTCTACCCTATCACTGGCTCAAGACAGTTTCTTAATTAACCAATCATATTCACAGCATACAGAGGGGAATCCCACATCACCTCTGCATTTATTTTCACAACCTCTTGAATTCTGCTCACAGCTTTCCTCTTCTCTGAAGATGCCTTTGCCTGAGAGTTCATTCTCATGAATTGGGAAAAGTAAGTTGAATTTAATTTTGGATGTAGGTAATATTCAATGACCTCAAACTTAGGTGTGACAGTACTTGGACAAGTTGTTTTAATCAGCGGCCTTCTGATTTTCATTAGTTTTAGATTTTCACCAGTCTGCTCATATCTTCTAATAGCAAAAGCTCTATTTCCTGAAGGCATTGGGCAGAGTTGGCCATGTAAATTTTCAGATGTTCCAACAGTATCCTGTTTAAGAATGGCAACTTCTTCATTATCTGAATCCTCCCTCGTCTGTTTCTTTCTACTTCCCACTGGCATAATGAAGGGCCAGGCATCCACATTGACTGTATGTACAAGAGGCCTTCTTCATACCATGTTTCATAGGATCCCCCCTTTTTCATCCTATAAAAAGTAGAAGGATCTGCCAGTGCCTGGGCCTTTGGAATTCTGTGCTACAAGCCACATTATTTCTCAGTTTCCTCACCACAACATCAGTTCCAGTCACTGCAATCCACTCACTGTGTTAGCTGCTAATTAATTGTTTCAGCTCCTACAGTCCAGCTGCCCTCTGCTGTCTTGGTGCCCATATATTTCTGTGTCTCCATTCTTTTTTTAAATTTATTTTATATGCCAATTTCAGTTCCCTCTCCCTTCTGTCCTCTCACTCTCTCCATCTTCTCTCCACCCCACCCACATCCACTCCTTAGAGAAGGTGAGGTCTCCCATGAGGGGTTAACCAAGTCTATCACGTCACTTGAGGCAGCACCAAGGCTCACGCTGCCCCCCACCCTGTATCAAGGCTGAACAAGGTATCCATCCATAGGGAATGGGCTCCAAAGAGCTGATTCATGCAGTAGGAATAAATATGGTTTCCACTGCTAGTGGCCCCACAAATTTTAAGTTCAATCTTTATTGGTGCCCCAGCTTGTCAATCCGGGGTCAATGAGCTTCCACTAGCTCTAGTGAGCTCTTTCTGTGGGTATCCCCATTGTGGTCTTGGCCCCTTTGCTCATGGAATCTCTCCTCTCTCCCTCTCTATGACTGGATTCCAGAAATTCAGCCTAGTGCTTAGCTGTGAATCTCTGCATCTGTTTCTATCAGTTATTGGATGAAGGCCATATGATGACAATTAAGGTATCATCAATCAGATTCCAATGGAAGGGCAGTTTGGGTACCCTCTCCACTATTGCTTTGCTCCATTCTTTTCTTGTTACCTTGGTGAGTCATTGCAATAGAACTGGTGGTAGGTATATGTATATGTTGTTGAAGAAGGTATATGATATTATTCAGATTACATAATTTTATAGTATTTCAAAACATTTTAACAAACAGAATATAATTGAGTAGTAAATAAAAGAACAAATATATATTTCACTATTCAAAATTTACATACTTGTTACAAAGAACTCGTCTATGATTGTTTTCAATTTCTGCTTGCTAAAGATTTGTTTTTTTTTTTCTCTTTTGAATACAGATGGAAGCTTTAGACAGAGCCGAACAAACCTCACCTCCCTGTTAGTGCAGCCCATCTCATCGTCCTTTGCTAAAAAACTGATTGCTTTGCCAAAACTGAGAATGGATAATGATACCTGTAGCTCTCTGGAGCTTCCATATAACGGTAAGGTAACCTGTGCTTCTTTACATCTGCTGAATACTTTAAGAACATTGATCATTTTTTATACCTCTTAAATTGAAAGGTCTATGATTTTTTCATTTCAAAACTGCAGACTTTTGGTAGGAGAGGCAGAGGCATCTGTCTCATTCTGTGCTCCAGTAGGGATGAGGTTGAAAGGTATTTATAATTAAAATCTAAGAGATTCATGAAGATGAAATATTTTTGCAAGGAGAAAAAAGGAAGTTTGGGTTATTCCAAAGAAAAGGAGCTTTACAAATAAAGCATTTGTACATGCATGGAAATCTGCTTAGTGCAACTTCAGAGGTTCAGCTCTGGAGGGCTCATAGCCTGCCGGGGTTCAGTGGATAGCAGTGACTATCTGACAGTCTTGCTGCCTGCCAAGATTCAATGAATAGCAGCAGCTATCTGGGGTATGAAATCTTTTAGTATAGAGCATTAAAGCCTAATTCCTGCAATTGACTTAAAAAATCCTTCTGTCTATACGCATCATTGCCCAGGAGATGTGTTTCGTTCGTTGGTGAAATTTGTCAGACTTGTTGGACTTTGCAAGATAAAACTGAAGCAGTTGTGCTGCCTGTGGTGGGATGAAAGCATGGGCTGCATCTTTTTTTCTGCCTTCTGCTTCAGCATCTAAGTTCTGAGGAAGAGACGGTCTTTACATGTTGTTAAAGCTGCTGTGAACGACGATTCCAGTCCTTTGGCTTTGTGTGTCCAGATCTGAGGCTTTATCCACTGCCAGTGGTTTACACCTGTTTTTCTCTTAACAACAAACGCATTAAAATATGCTTTGAAGAAAACATTTCCAAAGTCAAGTTTGACGGATGCTAGAGACATAGGAACTTTTCAGTGTGCATGTGTACATGCATGCATGTGTGTGTGTGTGTCTGCATATGGTTTCATTTGCCTCAGCATATTTGTGGATATGAGAGGACAACCTCTGAGAGTCAGGTCATTCCTTCGAGAAAATGAGTCCTAGCATCAATCTCATCAGCTTGGTGTCAGGGCTTCCTCCTGCTGAGCCATCTCTGCCGCCCTAAATCTGTTAATTCAGTGAAGAGTAGAGCTTTTTCTGCATTTCAGCAACTATCCACCTTTTAGGCTACTGACATTTTCTGTGATAATGTTGTAATCACCCATCATACTAGTTAATGCCCCAGACTTTTGTCTACCAAAACATAGAAAAACCACACATTTGTGAGAATCAAAGATGGATATCTACCCCAGCTCTTTTGTAAAGAACAAACTGCTGTGTGTTTTAGTGAGCCTCTTATCAAATGATGATGGCAATTGCCTTCTCAGCAGTAAAGCGTCTTCACATGAAATGATGCTCTCTAGCCACAACCGAACATGAAGTTACAGACAGCAGGTATGGAGCTGTCAAGGAAAGTAGAAACTGAGAGTTGGAACTTCACATTTCTAGTGTCAAAGAAGCAACATGAAAGATCTGCTAAGGAACTGTGTTATATAAAATTTTTTAGAAAAATTAAAATAGACTTAAACTTAGAAAAGAAGTTGATGTTTGTGAAGTTTTCATTTTTCAGAAAACAGAAAATTTTTTGAGACAAAATTTCACGGTAGCTATTGAACCAGACGTGGAAATCACTCTACAGATCAGGCTGGCTCAAAACTCACAGAGATCCACCTGCCTCTGCCTCACGAGTACTGAGGCTAAAGATGTACACTACCACCGCCCAGCCAGTAAACAGATTCTTACATTTATATTGTTTGGATAGCAAATGAGCATACTGAGAGTTTGTGTGATTTAATTTAAATGTATCTTAAAAGGAGGATAACCACATCAAAGTTCTGCATAAAGCTATTTATGACTCACCAAAGACAATTAACTTCTGAGTATGTTATATACTCTTAAAATTGCATTATTTGCTTGACTGGTGTGTAAAGATACAACATAAAAATACCAAGAAGATTCTTTACTTCGAACAAGAGAGATACTTCTAGTTTACAAATTAAAAATAGTGTAAAACCTATTACAGTTGAATTTGTTCTTTCATTGAGCCTTCTAAGCTTAGTCTTGAAATACAGTTAGAAAACCTTACTTCATCAAGCTTGAGAAATAGGTAAATGTATGTGTACATCAAGTAATTATTTATTTTATTTGTTTAACTTGTTATTGCAATGGATCAGTATTCTCTAAAATCTAAGGAATGTAGCCAAATTTCTCCATTACAAGTGCTTTATGAACACTTTTCCCCTTTTTATTTTTGACATTTATCAACATTTTACAACAATGTAAGTAGATCTGAGGGTTTTCTAAACCCTGACTCTCTCAAACCTGTTGGTATATTCCATCTCATAAAGCCTATCTACGTACAGCAAAAAAAGATTCATTTTCTGAACTTTCTTTGAGCAATGACCCATTTCATAATTTGAAGAAAATTTAAAAACAGGTAGCTTTGGACTCTTCTTCATTGCTGGGACAATGATAGTTTATAGTGCTGGCTAATGGAGCCAGTGGTGAGTAGATTTAGCTGAGTAAGGGAGAAGGGGAGAGATGGTGACAGAGATGGGGGTTAAGTGTAAATGCTAGAGGTGGCAGAGGGATTATTAACCACTAAGTGAAGCAGTCATGGGTGAAGCGAAATTCATTGAGTTGGCCATAAAGGGAAAACAATATATTTTCTTTGGAATGTAATAAATTTGTGTTTAGTTTTCAGTTATTTATACCAAAAGCTATCTAAGTGATTCAAATAATAAAAGGTGAAGAAAGAAATGAAATGTCAGCACATGAAATAGGTTTAGGATATGTAAGGAAGAGATGAGGGCATTTTGTGGAGACTCTTTAGAGAAGCAAACCATCGAGCCAGAAGAACCACATTTGACTGAATAGAAACAGATTGGACTGATTAAATCATTGGATGCCTTGGATTTGCTTGTTTGGGTCTCTCTTTGGAGAGCCTATCTGCTAATTTAGTATGTTCTCAATCATTTTAATTGACGCTCAGCCAGGACTAGAAATGTTGGTGTCAAATATTAATTCGACTTCATGTTTAAGATTCGGGAATACATTGAAAATACTAAAGCGACAAACTATAGGTTAATATAACGTAAGTGGAAAATATACATATATCAGGTTTAAAGGAGGAAATTTGATAAACTTGATTCATTTAATATTTAAAGGGAGAATGATTGTTTAATTTTTTGCTGTATCAAACTTACCAAGGAAGACAAGTTTGTGCAAAAGTAAACAGTGTAAAACACAAGCTTATCTGCTTAAGTAGAAAGAGGAAAACTAGCAATGTAGCTCTGATTTCCTTATTCTTAATATGACACATTCTCTGGTGAAAATTAGCTCCATTAGAATAATAAAGCAACACTTAACTCATAATATCATTTAGGCTTTTTTACAAGTTTCAAATTGTTGTAAATAGTTATCTTTTGAATTTGTTATTATCCATTTGAAAGAATTCATTTACATTTCTTTAGAAGATATTTCACTATATATTTAATGTATTAATGTTACAAATGGTGATTATGCAAAAGTTGTCAGCAAATAGCTCATTTTAACTATTCAAAACATAGTTATTAACAAGAAATGTTCATTTACTTGGATCCACAAGTATAATTTTGCTACATCTGAAGCTAATGAAACTGTCTAATAGTATTAGCCTCAAGGATGCCCCTTGGGAGGAAAATCTAGAGGAACCTTTCATTAAAATTTGTTGGCTATCATCTATACATCCTGTGAGAAAACTTGTTCTGAGATACCATATTATTAGATAGCTGATAGATTGACATGGCCTCCAAATAATACTAACAATAAAACTTTTTGACCTTACAAAGGAAAAAAATATGTAGGTTATTCTTTTTAAGAAGAAAAATTGTGAATTTGTTTTGCATGAGGGTTGGTGTGCTAGTCACTTTTCCAACACTGAAACAGAAATATTTGAGATGAAGGAGTATTGTTTGATTTTGTCTAACAGTGATAGGGTTTAGTTTGTGGTCAGTTTGCCTTGTTATGTGGTCTGTAGTGACAAATCATTGAGGAATCTATCAGAGACAGTGGCTAATTAAAGCAGAATGAGGAGAAACATGGGAGGTGGCTCTTTCTCTTCCCGAGGTGCGTCTCTAGCTATCAACCTTGTTGCCACTAGGTCTACTTCCTGCAAGTTCTATTGTCTTCCAAAAGCATCACAGAGTAGAGACACTCACAGATCATAGGGAACTTTCATCCAGGTCTTAGGTTACTGACATCTAGTCATCAGTGAAAAAGAAAATAGCCCTCAAAAACATGGGCATAATTTTAGTTTGTGTACACAACTCTATACAGCAAAACATATGGGTAAAATCAATGTGCTTGTGTATTCAACCCAATATGTCATCCATATGGGTAAAATCAATGTTCCTATGTACACAATGGTATATGTCATGCATATGAGTAAAATCAATGTACTTGTGTACACAACTTTATACAGCATACATATGGGTAAAATCAATATTCTTGTATACACAACTCATGCATATGGGTAAAATCAATGTGCTTGTGTACACAGCTCTATATGGCATACATTTGAGTAAAATCAATGAGCTAGATCACATTAGTAAAGACAAATAACCAGGATTAAAGTCTGCATGTTAGCAGTTGCTGCTGTACCCCTTAGCATTGACACCCAGTTCTCTAAATTCCAGCAGCCAATTACACAGTGCACCTAGGGGTCTGGGCTGGAAGCTAAGAACAGAGGAAGCTGTGGAACTAAAGAACAGCATTCATGAGTTGCCAGTCTGAAGTCCTGGCATAAAAGGAAAAGGAGTTTCAGAATTCACTTTGAAGGACTGTTCATGAAATATCTGAAATACAGAACACAGGTGTGAGACCTATTGTCCAAAGTCCACAGACAGTAGACTCAGACCTGTTTCCTGGAGAGTGAAGGTAGGGCTTACCCAGGGTGACAGAACTGTCACTCGCCTTGAACTTCTCAAGTTTCCAGTGTTCTGTTTCATCAGTTAACTCTTAGAAATGATTCAGCATAAATTTTTGTTTGTTAAACACTGAAGGCAATCTGAGATGCACACTTTCAAGTAAAACCATTTTCACCTATACTACCCAAATATCTCAGTGTTATTTTGTCATTTTTGTAGCTTTCTTACATTCTTATCTTATTGTTTTTAAACATTTAAGCATTTGTCTACTCTTGATAGATTACAGAAGCTCCAACTAATCTTTGGAGTTTACACATGTAATAAAATCTAATGCAATGTATGCCATCTATTTTGATGATATGTTTTTCACAATGGACAGATATTGTAATTTACAAAGTTACAACCTACTGGAAATACCTTGCTCTTTCTGATTTTACATCCTGCTATTTCACAGCATTCTCTGTTATTGTCTTTACACAGCTGTTCAAGTAAATATTGTATAAACATGCTTGCATGTCTAATTTGTGAAGCCCCAGAGCTTCTTATCTGTAAGTCTCTATGCTAACACTGACCATCCCTCACAAGTTATTGAGGCTCCTCTCAGGTTGAAGTGATCTCGCTTACTCCTTCTCTTAGGCTTCAGTGTTTGTATGCTGATAGACACTAAGATATGAAATCTCTCTGACCAGGATGAATGATTTAACGCTCATTAGAAAACATTGATTATTCCTTGTTTCTATATTTCAACTCTTTGAGGTTTCCTCTGTAGGACAGAATCTGATATATGCTCTACAGGTATCTGAAATGAATGTGAAACACATAGTTTACAGGTAGTGTTAACATATTTAATTTGAACTAAATTTCCCTTTTATGTTATTCAAATATTCTATATCTTGTTAGTCTTTAAAAAAATCACCCAGTGTGAATGTTATTTGTCCATCTTGTTGTGTCAACTTTTTACCTTAAATGTTTTGCGTTCACTTCTTGTGTGCTTTTGTTCTGAACACTTGTTACTGATTAGTAGAGCCATTCAAAGAACAAAACAAGGTTCTTTCTAGCAACACATGCCTTCATTGTGTTTAGACTGATAATTACTTAGACTAAGATGTTTTTCATTGTTTTATTTATTTTTGCTATTTTGGTAATGTTTTGCTTTTAATTTTTCTAAATCTTAATCTCTATTTCCATATGTCTCAGTAGAACAAATAGCATGCATTTCAAATGCAGTGTTTTATACAAATTGGAGCATTTGATTCTATACAATTATTTTAATTTCTGTGTCTTTGCTTTTCTGAGCTTAATTTGGCATTTCTATCTATACCACATTTTTTATTTTTGTGGTTAGATAACTTATTATTGTATTAGAACTTGAACTCATTATGTTCTTTTGGAGTTACTGTAATAATTTCTGCCTAAGAATCCTTCACTACTTTATTATTTCATGAGAACTGACTGTTTGTCATCTCTGAGTCCAAACATGCAGCCTCTATAATGCCTGATTCCTAGAGGAAGAGTCATTATTTTCTTTCATTAAAATGAGCCCTTTATTGAGGGAAAGAAGACCATTTCTTAACTTCATTAATCATCCTTTTGCATAACATACTTGCAGCTCACCAACAAGTAAGAAGTTTCACAATCAGTGCACTCAAAACCAGCAAATTAAAATGAGGTGGAAGACACTGATGACATTAGAATATCAGTTTTTATGATGTCCTGCCTGCAGGGTTCAGAACTTGTTCACGCCCTTGTACTTCATACGGTTGTCCAAAAACAGTGTCTCAGATTCATCAAATTCTCTGAACTTCTAGACAGATTGATTATATAATTTATGTGTGTTCACATTTTAACTTAAATTTTGACCTAATTTTGCCTTAATGTTTGACATTTCTCAATACTTTTAATGAAATTTATTATTGTAAATTATTTTTACTTGGAAAATGTAGTCTAGTATCCCAGGCTACCATATTACCTGTAAAGAAAATCTACTCTCTGTGTGTTCATGTCTTAGCAATAAAAACACAAGTTGGTGTTTATACAAAGATTAATTGACGTAAAATATAAGGTGGCATTAAAAGTAAACAAAATACTTAAAGTGTGCACTACATGACCATTGAGCCAACGGTCCATGTACAAGATGTAGTACAAAGCCGAACAGAATAGATACATCAGTGCTGCTACCACTTAACCTGGGCTAGTAACTACTGCTATTTCTAAATTCACGGAAGAAATGTGAGGACCGTCACAGAGAATAGCAAGACCCTGAGCTGTAAAAGAGAAGCTGTTACTTTTGGTTAAGCAAAAAGTCTTTGCCAGATAGCAACCAAGCGAGAAGGGCAGTAGAAAATTAACCCTCTAATCCTTCACATCCACAGCCTGCTGATCAATGTTGAAGCCTTCCGTTGGCTACACACTACCTGAATCCTGCAATTATGGGTGCAGAATGATGTGGTCCATAGCAAGCATTCTCCTGGAGCACTCACATGGTCAAGGAGTCAACAGTAGATTTGATAGACAAATGGAACCTGTGTAGATGAGGCAATTTTCCAGAAGATTAGTTTTCTCATTGATCCTATGATTTGTGGCTTGTAGAGGTTTGGTAGAATGATGTGGAAAATTAATCAATTTTATCAAATTTCACTCTTACAGAAAAAGTTTTGCTTTCCTTTTCTAATAATCATATTCATCAAAATATCTCTTTACTCCTGCAAAAGGAAAAATGTATATTTTTCAAATACATACACCTCCATCTGTGTCAATGTGTATGTGAATGTGTGTATGTATACTGGAGATAGGGTGAGAAACATTCCTTTTTTAAAATATGTATTAGCTGCACTGCCATAGGATACAGCAGCTTTATTTTAAGGATGTTAGTGTAAATAGTTGACATTTTAAAAAGATAGTAAAGGATTACAGAACACCAATTATTGAAAATGTGAGTTTATAACAGCCTTTAATCCCCATGGAATGTAGAAAAATTGAAAACACACACTAAAGTGCCATTAGTAGACGTAATTGTACTTTAAACTCACATACAAAAATTCTCAAGCATAGAGAATAGACAAGATTTCTATTAAAATTAGAAACCCTAGCAAGAACAGTGTCTAGGGAAACAAGAGAAGTTTAATTATTATGATTGGAACGCAAAGCTAGAAGTAATCATTTTTCTCTCAATTTCTGTAGATAGATTCCAGGTATTTCTGAAATACTTACTAAGGTTGGTTCTACCATGAATAAAGACTTGTCAGTGTTCTGAGACAGAGTAAGAACCAGTTGATCTTAACAACGACAGGAATGCAACAGGTTGTTGTCTCTGGCACACACCGGTAGACATACACCTGTAGGAATTATTTCTCTAAGCGTGAAGAAATTCAGGAGTGGTGAGAGACAGTCTTTGTCTCCTGACCCTGATGCCACTCACCATACGTGAATGCAAAAACTTCTGAGTGAGTCAAACTTTCTCATATTGAAATATTTCAAACTTCAGATGTCATATTTTAAAACTGTCATTTAGCAACATGTAAAATAGAAACCATTTGGTAAAATGAGTTGGAAATGTAGGGACATCCACATGTATGTATGCACTATGTATTTAAACAATAAATTACTTCTGAGTGTTCTCAAAATTTTTCTCATTTCAAATTTCAAGCTATTTTTTATCATTTTCAAATAAAAATTAATATTAATGAAAGCTTGAAACTATATCAAAATATTTTCTCTTAGTTACTCAAAAGCAAACTACAGACAGAGTAACTATCCATATCTGAACTCTCCCAGAATAAATAACACAACCATTATAACCACTAGCATCCTTTTGCTACACACTCCACTGGCACAATTCAACTGAGTCAATCATTTCAATAAAGTCCCAATTGCAGAAAGCTCAAATCAAGGTCACACATTGTTCAAAGCTGTCCTTTTTCCTGTCTCCAGTTCTTCATATTGAGCTGTCTGCATCTTTCCAATTAGTACTTTCAGCATAGGGATTTTGACAATAGTAATGGGGTGTCTTTCCCATTGCATCTTCCAGATGATACATGGTACCATTTTGTTCTACCACTGGACCTACTACAATTTTGGATAGCTTGCTTACATTGTTTTCTTCATTAAAGTCACCTTTTTCAACTTATCTTTTTCAGCTCAAGTCTGAACAGATATATCCATTCTGCTTTCCTTCTTTCTGCCTCTACCAGTTAGTCTTCACTGTTGTTGGAGCTCTGATTCAATTTCTGACACCATTCTTGGATTGTGTGTACCAATTCTACTCTACTGTGTAGATTTAATTTTCTTGCAACTTATTTATAAATATTAATATTGAATTATTACTAAATTAGGATTTATTTTCCTAACTAATTCAATAAGTTATAATATACTACTACCTTTTCTGTGGATGGCTTACGATGTTTATTACAGAAGTTTGCAATCATACACAAGTTCAGAAACACAGTTTAAGTGAACCCATGGACCAATCACACAGCTTTAGGTAGACTTATTTTAGCTTCTGTTCTGACACATCTTTACCTTTTCCAAAGAAAATTTAGAGATTTCAAAGAATGCTTCAGTAGATGTTCTAAAAGAGAAGAGCATAAAATCTCTATAATTGTGGTAGCAGTCATATTAACAAAATTAGTCTGTGTTCTGTAATACTATCTAGTACTTACTACAAGTTTAATGGTCTTGGTTATCTAACAATTACTGGTTTGTTAAATAAGAATTGAATTGAAACTGACATGAATTTTCCCTTCCAATTTCATGTGTTTTCTTCTATAAAATCTACTGAGTAAATACGTTTTTTTTTTTTTCTTGAAACTGCAGTTATCAAACATTGTCCAACAATGCAACCTCAGTCTGGATTCTGTTCTCTCCCATTTACTTTTCTTTGAACATTTTCTTAGTTTCTGGTACTATAGGATTTTCAAAATTATCTTGTGATTCTCCAACTTTTCTTAAAGACCTTTCTTTTTAAATAAAAGAAGAAAGAAAAAACAAAAACATAATTTATTTGAGAACAGAGACTGTTGTCTAGAAAGTATGACCTGCAGGTTGACAATGTTTGTGGCTTTAGAAAAATTCTTCCAAATACCATTCAGATAATAAGGCTTAGAAAATGGTTATTTTTACTATATTTCAACCCAGATATATAAAATAAATCAATACACTGATGTATCTGATAATTTGATGCATGTTATCTGATTATCTACCCTATCTACCAGCATATATCTATCTCTACCAGTCATCTAGTCTCCATGTCAATAGGTTCTTTCTATGACAGATGCCTGCTTCTCATGACACTATATATACTAAGAAATAGAATCATGTCATCTGTGTGTACTCAGTTGATGCTGATCCCCCTGTTTCCAAAGATCTCCTTCTCACCCACTGTAGTCAGACAAGCATGACACTGTCTCTTAGGAATGTTTTTTCCTACATCTAATGTTTCCTATCTCTACCCCAAGGAAGCTATTAACATCCTCACTCTACTCAGTGTGCAATTTTAAACCACTGCATGTTATTAGCTCCTACATACACCTGTATTCTCAATGTGCTTCTTTGACTTTGCCCATTGCATTTATCCCTTGACAATTCTTTTCCTTCTCATTCTGTTATCTCTGCCTCCCCTGTGTCTGGCTGTGTCTCTCCTGCCTGCTCCATCCATCATCTCTGTGTGTTTCTTTTTCACTCTAGGAACTCTCAGATTTTTTCTCTTGTCTAATACAAGAAAATAAGTGTTTCCCTTTATTTCTAGAATTGCTTCTATTATTTTCTCCATTTGCCTCCCCCTTTATGTACTTCCTCTGATATTATTTATAAAGCTCCCATTTTTATTTTTTGTATCTTACATTTGGACTTACATGGTGACTGTTTCTGTAGCTTCTTGTGGTGTTCTGAGAGGATTTCTTAGTGTTAACGTCAAAGCTTTTTAACCATTCTTTACTCAGAACCATCTAATGCATTACCTAGTCTGTCTTTTTTTGTGCACATTCCTTATAAGTATTCTACCTTATTTAGCAATTATTTAATGATTTTGATGTGTTCCTCATCACTAACATGTTCTGATGCCTTTCTGTATTTAGTTACAGTGCTTATATTGGCATCATGTATATTCCAATGTGGCTACTTTGTGGGGGCCATTAGCCGTTTATTGAGTCTTTATTTAGTTGTGCATGTAAACCTTATTTCTGAGTACTTGTTGCCTTAGATGTACAATTTTACCCCTTTGTGATTTATGGGAGGACACAGCTTATGGTCAAGACTCAGTCTACACCTTCCCGAGTGAATATGCTAAGAGCCAATTTCTACTACTATTAAACTACTCTAAAGCACCTTCATTTTTAACCAGTCCAGTATCAAGGGATTTGCTGTTTTTAGATGCTGTTCTAGGAAGAGAAAATATCCTTGGGTTTTAATACAACCATCTCTGGGGATGTGGAAGAGAAAATAAATACCTGAGAAAGAACATTTGTTGAAATCTCTTTGCAATAGGCTTTGGCCCTGAAGGCATAGGGAGGTCTGGCTAACCTGATCTCTGGACCACATGGAAATCACTCTTTCCTAGCAGTGTCTGCACCTGCGGTCAGCATGTAGCCATTATGTAGCCACTATGTACATCTGTGTGTCCTGTTTGTGAGCACATGTGCTGTGCTCCTGTTTCTTAATAACCTTTTCACACGTGAACACTCACATACTTGCCATTATCTTCTAAGCTGTTTTCCCACGTAGGCTACCTTTGTTACCTTCTCTAATTTCTATTATAGATGATGCTGTAGAGAGCTAAACTATTCCTTGCCCAAAATACAGGATATCTATTGTTGTTGCTGTGAGCAGACACTTTGCCTTAACAGTGAATTGTTTACTTGAGTAATGGAAGTTAGAATATCAGTTTATCAAAAACTTCACAGAGATTTGTTACTAAAATTTAAAACATGATCATGATCACGGTACTGTTTGAGTGAAAGAACATAAACTATGCATGTGTATTTTCGAATATGGACATGGAATATTACATTAATATGCATCAAGATATACACATAATGAAAACATAAATGAATAGAAGAAATATGTCGTTTTGCTATATTACTGTTTCATTATTTAGATCAGTTCTTTGTGCAGGTGTCTTCAGAGAAGTCATTTGTTAGTGGAAAGACTAGTAAAAATAAGACAAGGGCTCTGGGTCTTTGCCCTGACTCTAGGCTGACTGAGTGAACTGGCTGGCATTCTGGTGCCACATCTTCTGCTTTCGCCATCAAGAAAATTAGTGAACAACTGCTTAGGCAGAGCTACTCTTCATAGCTGTAGCAATAGCTATGGGGAAGTTCACCAGAGGAAAACAAAGTCAGCATCAACATATTACCTTAATACATAGCTGCGTTGTAAAGGAGAGGTTTTAGAAAAAAAATCATACAGATTTATTTTAAAGAAATGTACAACATTTTGGAGATTGGAGAGATAATTCATCTGGTAAAGATTTGCCACAAAGGCCTTTATATTATATTACTTATTAAACAATAATAGAATATATGTAATTATTATATTATCATATCATTGGTAAGAAAATAACTCAAATTTAACAATGGTAATGTATATAGAAGGCTAAAGCCATATTAATATTAATAGTGTATGTGTTGATCTATACTGAATGTTTCTACAAATTTTTATTCTCTATCATCTATAATAAGCTAAAGGTCACTGAACAAACCTCACTTAATACCGAAGTATGAGTGGTATATAGATCTTATCTGATATTCATCATTATGTTAGATATGGATATCAACACAATAGTGACTATTAAAAATAATTCAAAATAATGTAAATGTATATGTCATATGTATTCAGAAAAAAGGTTTCTTTTAGCATTTTTGCATCACAAATATCATTTTATTTGCATGCACTACCTTTAACTGGCTTATAGAAACAACCTTCCTCAATTTAATTTGTAAAAGTGATATTCTTTTACCTCTTTAAGAAATGGAATATTCACACATAATCACAAAGATATTTTGAACAGTAAAAAATGTGTAATTTAACGTTTTAACAGAATGATATCAAGAAGTATCTTCAAAATACTAAGATTGTACATATAAACATTAACATATTACAACTATATAGAAAATCTTTACCCTTTGTGCATATATAAAGATTAAAGAATAGTGAGCAAAACATTTAGATGGGGAAATTATGTTAATAAAACCATTACATTCAGATAAAATTAGAGAGGAGTCAATCTGTATTAGATATAATAGTAAGAAAGATAAAGAAAATATTTTATATTTGAAGCCTACCTTTTGTGAAAGTGATATTATGCATTTTTCATAATCTTATAGAAACTGTAAGAGGAATAAAAGACCCCTAAAATATGTGGGAGTTTGTATAGTCCACATAACAAAAGTAATCTAGAAAAAAAAGATATAAAGTTATGAAATATTTGTTTACACATGTATATGTATGTTTTGTGTGGGAAAATATCATTAAGCATAAGGTATGTCTGGACAGTTCAGTTCATTCCAGAAATGTACATATATGTAAGCACTGTGAAGGGAAAGCTTCCAGCTGTCTCTATAGATGACTCAACATCTGCTTATGGGAAAACCTCTTAGCAAAATAAGAATAACAGTTAATTTCTTTTTTTTTAACAGTGAATTTCTTAATTTGATAAAAGGAATTTCCCAGAAACATATATCAAGAAAAATGGTAAAGATCAAAGAAGACTGTTTTTGCCTGTTTTCTATGCCTGGGCTCCAGGACAAAATAATAAGTTGCTAGTAGGAAGCAAGGTTAAGCAGACAACTCAATGGGGGATAACTGATCTCAGCCTTGGGAGGCAGCGATAGCAGGACCACTTGGTCTTGTTTGCCAGCTTGTCTAACTAGTTGCTGAGCTGGAGGTTAGTGAAAGACCTTGTCTGAAATTAAAGGGAGGACAGGAAGGTGGCTCAGCAATGAAAGGAGGACTGGAGAGATAGCTCAGTGACCAAACACTTGCCATGTAAGTGTGAAGAATGACGTTTTTATTCTCAGAAGCCAAGTAAGAGCAGATTGGGCATATCAACTTACTAAAAATACCTGGTTTTTGCATGCTGGCTGGTGAAACAAACCATATAATGAAGCTATACAATCCTTTGAGACAACTTGCCTAAATGAATAAAGTAGACTATGATCAAGAAAGATTCTTGATATCAACATCAGGCCTCCATATTCAGGCACACACAAGTATGTTCACATGCATAGACTGACAGACACAAGCACATACAGACACACACAAAACACACACTCATGCCTCAGACTCAGGCAGATAAAAATCAATAAATAGGAGAACAATAGAGCATGATATCATATGTCAACCTGTTATCAACCTCTGCTTGGCACATGTGCACACACACAGGTGTGCACATACATGTACACAAACAGACACTCATACATACACACATAAAAAAGTGAAAAGGAGTTGTCTTTATGGAAAACTACCAAAATTAAGAACCAAAGTAACTGAGAGGCCACCCAGTCTGTCATGGTGATGCGTGGACCAGGCAGAATGGATGTCACTACAAAAAGCGAGAATGTTGTGTGGAGATGTGAGAGACAGCAAAAGATAGCAGTTCAGATGCTGTGAAGAGAGGCAGAACTGGAGATGTATCAACAGAGGAGACACAGACTGATGTGAGAAGCATGTATTGCCACCAGAGTCCATGGTGGCACCAAGGCCAGTGCTGCTACCAAAGAGCATGTCTGAGTCCATGGTCCTACTGCATCTGTGTTGATGATGGTGTCGGT
>JABTXL010005547.1:2560735-2624896 GCA_025134845.1 Neodon shergylaensis
TGCTGGTCCCAACCCTCATGGGAGAGTTGGTACCAATGTCTAGGGCAAGGGAGAGCTGGCTCTGCTTTTCAAGGGGGTGGAGGGAGGCTGTGCTAGTGGAGGTCTGGGTTTACCAGCACAGCTACTATCCAGGTCTGTAACCAGGGCTTCGAGTTGGCCCATCACAACATCTAACCCATCTATGACTGCTGGAGTGCATGAAGAGACTGGTCTGGCAGAACCATAGTCACAGGATCTTGACGACTCGGGGCAGTAGCAGAACAGCCAAAAAGAGTCTCACTGAGGGTCCAGTGTAGCAGAAGCCAGAGAGAGGCCTTGAACCAGAACCAATGATCACTGCAATAAACATTCGTAAGGAAAGTTGTTTGAGCAAAGTAGTATATGGCGTGACACACTGAAGCTCCCAAATCTACTACATTAGAATATATGATGGAGAAGAGGGAAAGATGGAGGAGTGAAGTCAGTTTTTAGATCTATTTCTTTGAAGGGGGTAAATGCTATAATGGTGGAGAACAGACACAGGACTTGGAAATGAGTTGGATTAGAGTGCTTAAGATTAGAGTGAAATTCATAAAGAACCAATTAAATTTGTAGATGAAAAAGAACCTTATGGATAAATTAACTGTGACATTTTGAAGATTAGCATGAAAATTTATTATAAATCAAAAGTATAAAAATAAATGGCATTCTTGTATGCAATGTAAATTATTAGAAAAAATAGATATAAAATAATAAAATAAATTCAATAATAGTTGTATAAAACTGTTGAGGAGAAAATATAAAACTTTGTTGACAGACATAGGCAAGTGAAATCAGCTAGGAAGTGTACCATGTGTCTGTAGTAAAGAGTGGGTATCATTCCCTCAGACAGGGCTAGGGCTAATATGCAATATTAATGGAAAAACAAAAATAGAAAATCATGAAGCTTAAAACTTTAGTATTAAAGTTCATATGAAACTGAAACACACCTGTAAGGCCATAAATAAATGAATATGTATTAAAAATCTGTAGAATAAAGCTGTAATAAGATGAACTACACCACAAATTATATAATGACAATTTGTTTTCCACAGTCTGAGACCAGGATCAAAGATATCAACCTGAAAAAAATCAAATTTCATTGTTTTAAGTGTTTGAAGAGCATGTGAATTACCTATAATTAAAATAAGAAAGTTTTCTAGCATTTAATGAAAATTTTTATTACCCTTATTTTTTGTGGGTAGTGGCGCATAAGAGTCATGTTACATGCATGAAGGCCATAGGATATCTTCGTGAACTCATTTCTCTCCTTCCACCATGTGGGTCCCAGGTATGGAACTGAGAACATCAGCTTAGGAAGAAACTGCTTTGCCTGCTGGGCCAGTTTGCCTGCCCCAAGGAAATGCTTTCAAGCTAAACCAAGCAAAACAACAATTGCAAAATCACTAACTCCTGTCCCTAGGGATTTAATGTCCTCTCCTGATGACACAAAAATGGAACACAGAAACACATGCAAGCAAAATATTAATGCAAATAAATTTTAAAAAATAAGTAGAGAAATTAGTAGGGTTTATTATATAACCTATGAAAATAGATTCCATTATATGAAAATACACTTTAGTATTAAATAGGAATAATACTCCATTTTTTTATTGGATTATGTGTACATTTTGCGACCAATTTCTTGAGTTCTTTTGTATATTTTGGTGATCAGACCTCTGTCTGTTGTGGGGTTAGTGAAGATCTTTTCCCATTCTGTAAGCTGTTGTTTTGTCTTGTTGACCATGTCCTTTGCTTTACAGAAGCTTTTCAGTTTCAGGAGGTCCCATTTATTAATTGTTTCTCTCAATGTTTGTGCAGCTGGGTTTATAGGGAAGTGTTCTAAATTTTGACCTTTTTTATGGGGGAGGATTGTGGTTTTTTTGAGACTGGGTTTCCCTGTAGCTTTGGTGCCTGTCCTGGAACTAGCTCTTGTAGACAAAACTGGCCTCAAACTCACATAATCCAATAAATAATAAAATAAAAATAGAGTACAGACCCAAACAGAGAACTCTAAACAGGGGAATCTAAAATAGCTGAAAGACACTTAAGGGAATGGTCAACATCCTTAGTCATCAAAGAAATGCAAATCAAAACAACTCTGAGATTCCATCTTACACCTGTAAGAATGGCCAAGATCAAAAACATTGATGACAACTTATGCTGGAGAGGTTGTGGGGAAAAGGGAACACTTCTGCATTGCTGGTGGGAATGCAAGCTGGGTACAACCCCTCTGGATGTCAGTGTGGTGATTTCTCAGAAAATTAGAAAAAAACCTTCCTCCAGACCCAGTAATACCACTTTTGGGTATATATCCAAAGGGATGCTCAATTGTGCCACGAGGATATGTGCTCAACTATGTTCATAGCACAATTGTTTGTCATAGCCAGAACCTGGAAAAAAACTAAATGCCCCTGGATAAAAGAATGGACAAGGAAAATGTGGTACATTTACACAATGGAGTACTACATAGAAGAAAAAAAATAATGACATCTTGAATTTTGCAGGAAAATGGATAGAGCTAGAAAACATTATTTTGAGGGCAGTAACCCAGACATAGAAAGACAACTATCACATGTACTCAATCACAGGTGGTTTTTAAACATAAATCAAAGAAAACTAACCTACAAACCACAATCCCAGAGAACTTAGACCACAATGAGGACATTAAGAGGGACTTACATAGAGCTAATATACATGGGAAGTAGAAAAAGAAAAGATCTCCTTAGTAAATTGGGAACATGAGGACCTTGGGGGAGGGTTGAAGTGGGGAGGGGAGAGGCAGAGATAGGAGCAGAGGAAAATATAGAGCTCAATAAATGTCAATAAAAAATTGAAAAAATAGGAATAATACTTGTAAACTATTTTATGTAAAGTTTTCAATGATGATATGATAGCGAATCACATGGAGAAAGTGTCTTAACCTCCTTTTCTAACATTAATAAATATCATTAGATTACAATAAAGAATATTAACATTCACAGAAATAATTGTATATGCCTTTTTTTCTCTCTTTTTTTACAAGCTGTAACATTCTCAATCCCCCAGAAGCTTCCTGTGTTGGACCCTGTGCTGGAACAAATGTGAAATTCAGGGTGTCACTTCACAGCTTTCAGAACAGGAAGCTGGCAGTTGTGTCATGGTGACCATAGCAGGACAAATCCCTAAAATAGAATCAGCATAAAAAAAATCTTATTTGGGGCTGGAGAGATGGCTCAGAGGTTAAGAGCATTGCCTGCTCTTCCAAAGGTCCTGAGTTCAATTCCCAGCAACCACATGGTGGCTCACAACCATCTGTAAAGAAGTCTGGCGCCCTCTTCTGGCCTTCAGGCATACACACAGACAGAATATTGTATACATAATAAATAAATAAATATTTTAAAAAAATCTTATTTGGTAACTAAAGTGTAACTTTAGCTATTTGAAAAAAGTAAATCATGTGGAGTTATATTTACTACATAAAAAATTTCTAATGTTTTTAGGGAAACACAACAATATCAATAAGTTCTTTTAATTTCTTTTCTTTAAACAGAAAAAAGAACTGTCAGTTTGCAAGTGCAGACAGTCATGGAATTTAAACCAGTGACTAATGTTGTTGGGTATCTAAGAGGCTGGACGTCACCAGGTAAGTTGGCTTAAGTAGTTATAATCTAGTTCCTAATTCATATAAAATGACTAAAGTGTTCTTTTTTCGAAGATAATTTAAAAATGGAGTTCAGTATCCTATTTTATATGTAACTGGAGGTTTAGGTGACTAAAAGAAAATTTATATAAAAGTTTAAAATATGTTTTCCTTTCTTTCCTACAGCGTCATCAGAAATCAGCATTAGCAGGCAGGGTATAAGAGAACGTAACATATAGGAGAGTGTAAAGGCCAGGAAAGGAGACAAGAGGGAAGTTTATATTTGTTAAACTGAAATAGAAATCAAAATGCAATACTTTTCTTATTTTCTTACCATGGTACTATGGAAAATTTCAGTTCAATGACAAAATACTTTAAAAAATTATCATAGGTTTTAGTGATGCAGTTTGTTGAAAGCAAATCAAATTTGGGTCTCAAAACAGAAGCTTCTAATGCTATTCTCCGTCGCAATTTTAATATATCTTCTACTCATAATTCCTCTCAATGTCTTTGTTCTTTTGCATGTGAAAGGTCGTCCACTCATAGTTTCTCCCAATGGCTACGTGGTTTTGGATTTGAAAGGTCTTTTTATAGAAATGATTATTTTGTTAGGTATTAAATAACTTACACCTTCTTTCGAACTGTTGATATAATGATCAGCCTAAAAATTAAAAATAACGGTATTTGCTACATGACCAGTTAGCTGACTAATGCCAGCACACTCTGGTTCATCACAGGGCTGGATCCCAGTTCACCGAATGACAGCAAAGCATGTGCAGTTTACTACTGTTTTCATTTTATTAAGTGTTTATTTATTATACACATGTGTGAGAGAGAAGATTGCCATGGTAGTGCCATCGTGGGCATCTGAGTGTCAGAGGACAGCTTTCAGAAATTACTCCTCTCCTTCCATCACAGACTCCAGGGACTGACCTCAGATCACTGGGCATTTGGGCTAAGTTCTTTAACTCATCCAGCCAATCTGCCATCCCCAGAGCAGCAGTAAGGTTTTATTGCACTCAAATCACTTCTGTGGATTTGAGTTGGATACCTACTGATCACTCCTTGGAGAAATATTCTTTATAACACTAAACCTAATTGCTGACCCAGAGAATTTTGAAATCAAGTTTAATTTTTTCCCTATACCTTGACATCCAGCTCTTAAAATTTTCATGCAATGTATTTATTCTCCATGGTTCCTTTATTGTACAACCTGTCATCGCAGTATCCTTAGACACAGCCACAAATAAATTTAGAAATCCATCTGACTGTATCTCACCTATTTCAGTGACTTTTATTATAACCAAGTCCAAGTGAAGTATGAGAATATTTATTACTGCTTTTCCACTTGTAACTCCTCACAAGAAAACACAGTTATACAAAAAGTGTACCAGATCCATGGTAATGAAATTTTAACCTACCAAAAGAAGTTTTGCATGCACAAATTTTCAAATATTGCTCATTATGAATTTATTTTTTATTTTAAAATTTATTTATTTTATACACCATCCACAGTTCCCCCTCCTTCCCTCCTTCCACTCCCCTGCACCTTGCCCGCATCCCACCCCCATCCACCCCTCATATAGGGCAAAGCCTCCCAAGGGGAGTCAACAAAGTCTGGCATATCAAGTTGAGGTAGAGCTTCCATGTGAATAAAATAAAAATATTGTTTATTCACAAGAATTTCTTATTTATGGATGCTATAGTTCAGATTAATTGATTGATTATTAATTTATTTAGGATATAGTTCAGTTCAAAGAGAACTTTCAGATGTTTCTGATAGATAAGGGAAAAATGTCCAAGAGTTTAATATTTGAATATATGCTGATATAGTGTTACATGTAGTGTTATATGCCTTTAGGTATAACTTAATACAGTGGTGAAAGATTTAAATTCATTGCTGGTTCCAATTCAGAATTGAAAGCTAAATGATTCTATACCATTATAAATCTTTGAACAATCTTTGTTCTCATGTAGTCAAGGGTGATCCATTTAATTCATTTAGATGTAGGACCTACTTTATGTCAGATACTTTTCAAAGTAACTCATAAATAAAAAATTACTTTAAATGATGGAATGATGTATTGTTAGTTATTGTTTTTTGTGTTTTACACAGAGAGGTTAAAATTTAAAAGGCACAGATAGTTTAAATAAACATCCAGTGGTCATACAACCAGTGGTTTGGCGAATAGGAACCAAAATCCAGATTTTATCAAAGCTGGCCTATTTTTTAGAAATCATATTGATATCTCTTGTGTCCATAATTAGGGGATGATACCACTAGCAAGATATGGAAGTGAGAGGAAAATTTGTAAGTGTGATGTCTCTTTTTCACCATGTGGATCCAGAATCAAACTGAGGTCACAGTGCCTATACCCATTGTACCTTCTTGTTGACACCTGCCTGTATAGTTACACAGGAAAATCACCTAATCAAACAATAGTGAGAGTGCTCTTTCATAAATACATAGGGGTTACTTGATCAAATAAGATGAGCTCTCTTGATATTGTGGATAACATACATTGACCAAAGCAAAACAAAGGATAACAAAAAAAGAAAGAAAAAATCAAGAAGACTCTCAGGAGCTATATGGTGAACCTCCTTTAACTATGTGTATAGTCAGTGAACCACACTAGAAGGACCATATCCATGAGTCGTGGGAAATTTTCTACAGTAACATCTAAGGAATTGTGTGTGACCACAAGAAATAAAACGTGAAAAGTTAAATTATCAATGGTCCTGGGTTGATGCTGTTCTATTTTTTTTTTCAGAGAATGGAGAAGGGTTAGAAGGATAAAATAAAACTATAAGTATGTCCCTATATACCTATTCTTTTTACAGTCTATACATGACTAGCAAATTTTTAATATATATGGCTCCTAAGATACTTCTTTTTCAGATGTGTTAATAGCTCATTGTTATTCATTAAGCACACACACATTGTTGTGTACTTCCCACCATGATGCAGGTAAAATGTTAGATAAGAGTTTCATTGTGGTATATTGTAAACATAATTAATTAATAGTTATGTTGCAAAGAACAGTAATATGGACCTAAACTTTGGATTCATGACTGACTTTAGCAGCTGTTTCCGCATTGATATCCCAGACATAGGAATCAAGAAAAATGGTGGAAAATGCTAACGTGGTATTAATTATCAGAACAATTTGGCTCAGTTGGTTCTTACTTGTACAATAGACTTATGTAAAGGTCATTAAACTTATTGTTGAGGTTTACATTTTGTTTTAATAATTCCTGTTTCATTCTATTTCTAGACCGGTATGTTATAGTTGGCAGTAACCACCATGCTGGATACGATTATAATGGACAGGAATGGGCCAGCAGTACAGCAGTCATAACAGCATTTATCCAAGCCTTGATGTTAAGAGTGAATAAAGGATGGAGACCAGAGCGTACCATTGTTTTCTGCTCATGGGGAGGAACGACTTGGGGCAACATTGGCTCCTATGAATGGGGAGAGGTAAAAAAATTCATTAATTATAACCTTTTATTTTATTTCCGTTCCTTCCATTCTTTTATTTTCCAGATATTTCAGTCTAATATTATTGAAAGCAAATAAATAATGAACTTCTCAAACGGGCTTCCTATCTGTTAATTTCTAAGAGGAAATTTGAGTCATTCCTTTTTCTGGATTCTGTAAGATTTAAAACTAATCTTACTCCATTGCCTTCTTGCTCTCACACCCACATACCTGCATATCACTTGCAGTAATGTTTGCTTGATCATTCTACTTGATCATTCTACTTAGGGGAACACACACACATGAAATAAAAAATAGTCTTAAAGAAAGTAAAAGAAAGATCCCATGTACTTTACAAAGGGAAATATTCTTAAAGCTAAGGAAAGCTCAACAAGACCTGCAGAGCCTCTGGTGAGATTCTTTTCAAAAGTGTATTTCTAATGAAGACACTGCAATGTTTGAACCTTTCTCAATTCCAGCAGGAAAAACAGTAGCTTTTGAAACAAAATTTTAAAGTTTATTTTATAACTTCAAGACCAGTAAAATAATTTAAAAGTACCTTTTTGCATGTTTATGGAATTGTACTGTTTTAAATAATATAAAAAAATGAAATCATGATTCAATTTTCTAATAAATATTAAGAAACATCTTAAAGAAAGTTTTAAAATACTCTCCACTGTGTCTACAACTTTCACAATTAATTTGTATTAATATTTATTCAACAAGTATGCACAAATCACATCCATAAAATACATTTTTATATTACTTCCTGGGTTATATATTTTAAACCCAAATTCATAGAGAACTGTACTGCAAAAATTCCTTGGAATTATTTAAATGTCAGTCAACAAAGTCTAAAAATTAAATAAATATGAATTTGCATGTATTGGGCCATTTTTCAAACTACATGAATATTTTGTGCTTCATAAAATATAAGTTTATTTTATGTACATTGTGAGTTCATTGTTCCTTTTGACAATGCTGTAACTTCTCAGCACAGACTAAATAAAAATCTGCTATGGCACATAAATTCCAAAGAATATAAAACTTGCTTGTATACACACAAACAACAAAAATAGACTCAGCGGGTAGTATTTACATATTTGTTCATACATATGCATATATATGAATGCAGCAATAATAAAGAAAAATAGGTTATTAGCTTAAATGATTGATTGGTGTCATGAGGGTCTGCAGTAAGTGTACTTAGGAGAGGTATAGGGAGGAATGGATAGAGTGAAAGTGATATAATTCTATTTAATTATATATATTTAATTAAATGTACATATATATGTAGGTTGCTCTCTCATGTATGTGTTTATGTGTGTCTCAAACTGAACAAATTTACAAATTTAGTTACCTTCTAAACTCTTAGATGAGTAGATGGACAAAGACAAAAGTAATAAAATGATCAAGGATTTTCAGAGTTCACCAATAACTAATAAAAATGTATCTATAATTTTTATATAATATGTTATAACACTGTGTCTCATAAAAACATTTAAATGCCATCCATTTGAAGGGAAGTGTAGACCCGTGGTTGCTCTTTCCATTTACTCTTATGTACTGGGTGCCTTCTGAAAATGAAACACTTTTCTTGTATTGATCCTGAGTGGAAGTGAGCAAGAAAAAATTTTGATCATGTCCCATCTTGCCCTCCACGATTTTGCTTGCATAGGGAACCCTGAAAACCCAGCTGAAGTTAACAGAATTAGCTGCTCAAGAAACGTTTAAATGGTAATTTTATCCACACAAGTAATAGATAACTTACTTCGTACTGACATTGATCCTTGTGAAAAATCATGGCATTTCTTAAAACAAGATCTTTTAAAATAATATTCCTTATGTGAAGAATATTTTTCACATGCTCCTCTGGAAATACTACAAATTTTAGAGTAAGGAAATAAGAGTTCAGATCTCTTCTATTATAGACATGTTATCTTGACAAACTTGACATCTCTGAGATTAGATTCCTCAAGTAAGTGTATGACTATCTGTCTCCTGCAGCGCTCATGAAAATCACAGTATCTGAAAGAGGAAATGTCTTGTGCTCATGCTTTGCAAGGAAGTGTGTATGTGTTAGGTATCTGTATCTTCATGTGTTAAGAGGAAGTAACTTTATCCTCATGTGTTAAGAGGGGTCTCTGTTACCTCATGTGGTAAGAGGGGGTAACTTTATCCTCATGTGTGTGTGCTCATGTGTTGCGAAGGAAGTGTCTATGTGACCATGTGTTATGAGAATTGTTTTCATAAAATCTAAGTAATAATGGACAATTTTTACCATATTGTATGTGAAATTACCAGAGTTTTAATTACTCATGTGTTGATTAAAAAGATGAATTACTTTTAAGTAATTGCTCATCTATCTCAATTTGTAGATGAATTTCCAACATTAAGTAGAGATAAATCAAGGATATAAGTCCCTCAGAGCTTTCTCCTCAGCGTGGGGTCAGAAATCTTCAGTACTGCAGAGCAGGGATAATAGATGCAAAGCCAGGCCACTGAGTCATTCATGACAAATGGCATTCGTGAGGGTTTTTATAAGGTAATATTTTCAGGGTCACAATTCTTTTTTGCCTACTTTTCCTTGAAATAAGAGTTTATCGGTGCAAATTAGTTTACTACTTCACAGGAATATTCTGTCAGCCCTAACCAGTGAAGCTCAGCAATCATGTTCTCTAATTCAATGACTATAGCATTAGACACTATCATTGAAGAAAATTCCTTATCTAACATGCTCTGCAATTGAACTGAACATTATACTAACCTTTCAGCTTCTTTCTCTTAAAGTGATTACTTTATATAAGCACTGCTTTAGCAGTAGTCTGATTATGCTTAGCAGAATAAACCAAGATTGAGAAAGAGTTTACATATAGAGGGAAAAGGTTTATCCTTAACATATAAGAAAGTATTTTACACCTTTTTTCTGGTAACAATCATATTTTAACATCAAAATATTTATTATCCTAATAAGGTAGAATGTGTTATTTTAATTGCACCACTGGTAGAACTTTTAATTTTTTTATTTCAGGATCATGTGAAGGTTCTACAAAAGAATGCTGTGGCTTACATTAGCCTTCATAGTCCTGTTCGTGGCAACAGCAGTCTGTATCCAGTAGCATCTCCATCTTTGCAGCAACTGGTTCTAGAGGTAAGGTGGACCAAATGTCGAGGAATAATTGCTCAAGGTTGCATTCTCCTCTCTAGGTTAGTGTTTCTTGGTTTATTTCATTTAAATAATCATAAAATGATATGTAAGGGTTTTGAAGAATTGCCTGTCATTGTATCCGTTTGCTTTTCTATTTGTCTGCCTGGTTGTTTTGGAGGAGTCTCTCCATGTAGCCCTGAGAGGCCTAGAATTCATGTGGTAGACCAGGTTAACCTATAACTTAAGATACCCTGGCCTCTGCCACCAAGTGCTGAGTTTACAGATGTGTTTTTATTTTTGTTTTTGTTTTTCAATAATGAAATTTATGAAAAAGGAAAAACTTATTTTTCAATGAAGTGTTGTGAACTGTAAAGTTTATGACATCTCATTAATAATCATTTCTCACATAACTCAGGATTTAGCAAATGTTTTTTTCCTCATTTTTGTTCCCTACTTATATTTTTCATAACATTTTCTGAACATGAAGGTGTCTGTGCTGTTTCTCCATACGCAGAAAACCACACTATCACTGGGGTGCGGGTTCTGTCTGGCCCCAGTCTCTATTGGCAAACACTGAATATGACTGTTCTAATGGCCACAGGGCTTCTAGGAAGTATCATTGCAACTGAATTAGACAGAGATGAAACATGCCTCGAGTCACTATAATGCTTGACCGAAATGTAATGCAAATGAACACTTTATGACTTTCATAAAATATTTTCTAGTTTGATAATTTTCATTGACATTTTCATATGTCATACAATAAAGAGAGACATTGAAAAAGATCACATGGAAAAATATGCACATTTATTTTCAGCTGTGCCCTAGTGTGCAAGCTGTGCATATCTGGCTTCTTTACCAGACTCACAAGAAATCCATGGAGAAAACAGGCTGCATATTTTTTCCCTGGGAACTTTACATACTTCTAAATAAGTGAGTGGCCAAGAGAAATAGCCCAGATACTGAGAAATGGAAAAAGGACTTCATTTGTTGGCTTGTTTTTGTTTTGTAAACATAGAGAATAACACTAAGACACATAGCTGTAGGGCTGAATTAGATAAATATGCTTTTCTTTTTATGTTTTGAATTTTATTCATTATTATCTGAAACTTTAAATATAATATGTTATAATTATTTACAAATTTCATGCATGCATGCAATGTATTTTGACCATATTTACCACCAACTCATCCTTTTAGCTTCTTCCTGATACATACACCCTATTCTCTCACATCTCTTCTCTATGCTCTATTTCCTCTTGCTTATTTTATTTTATCTTAGCCCACTGAATGCAACTTGTCGTGCCCATATACCTGACAGTGTGGCGCCCTCAACTAGAGCATGGTTAATCAACCAAGAGGCCATAACCTTAAAGAAAGTTGACTTTCTCTTTTCCATAAGCTGTCTGCTATCAGTAGCACCTCAGTTTTTCCAGTGTTGACCTGATGTAGATCTTATGTAGGGAATGACAAATTCTGCAGGTTCACGAGTGAGTTCAGAGGTGCTATCATTTGCAAAACATACTTTTTCCCTTGGTCCTCCACAATTCCTTCATCTTACTGCATTTCCATCCCTTCTTCCACGATGCTCCCTGAGCTTTCGGGGTGGTGGCAGGGTGTGTTGTTGATATTCCTTCCACGACTGAATACTCCATAAACACTCTCTCTTGCACTTTGACCTGTTGTGATTTTTCTCTGCAGTAATATTATTTCCAGGTATATAGTATGAAAAGAGAACAGACAGAATGTGATGTGCTAAATACATGTGCAAACCTTTCAAAGTGCACATTTAATTAATAAAAACATAAATTAAAATTCTGTTTGAATATTTTCATAAGAGAAACTGTAAAACATTTAGTATGTGCAGCCATTTATATGGAAGGAGGAAAAGAGTATAAATAATTAAATGTCTCATGGCAATATCCATTCTTATATATGCTTAAGAGAGAAACATTTTTTGGTTCTGTATTGAAAATACTTATATACTAACCTTATACGAAAATGACCTTGAACTGTACTGAAAGAACACTTCAATTTATTTTTTAGTAATGTGTTTATTAATATTCATAAAACTATTTAATTTTGTGTGTCATAATAATGATAATGATAAATTAATTTGTTTTCCCAGAAAATCTATGGTCTATCAATGACTTACCAATCAAATATGAACCAGAGACAAGAACTAAGGCTTTTGTTCAGCTATTTTTTTCTGATATTTGTGCTCCTATGTTGATTGTGCTTTTTTTGCTCCATTTGTGCTTCTAATGTTTTAACAAATATAAAACTGATCATATCACTTGAATTTTTTGGTTTTACGAGACAGGGTTTCTCTGTGGTTTTGGAGCCTGTCCTGGAACTAGCTCTTGTAGACCAGGCTGGTCTCGAACTCACAGAGACCCGCCTGCCTCTGCCTCCCAAGTGCTGGGATTAAAGGCGTGCACCACCACCGCCCGGCTACTTGAAATTGTTAAAAGTTTTAAAGCTGGACAAGTCTATTTAAAAACTCAGAGTATCATTTTGAGTCCTGAATCTTTTATTTAAGAAATTCATATACATATATGTATTCAAACCATAACTTACCTCCCCCTGTTTTGTATATTAACTGCTTCAGTGGACCAGGTGGATCTAAAGTGAAATGTATAAGAGAATATATACTTAATATACATCAAGAAAGTGTGAAATTATACAAAAATGTTATCAAAATACACTTGAATATTAAATGTTAACATATTAGTTAAACAAAATTTGAGGTATGGATTTGGATCATTGTCTATAATCTTCAGTTTCTAAAACAGTTAAATAAAACTTCAGGTATGGATTTGGATTATTGTCTATAATCTTCAGTTTCTAAAAGCACACCTCTGCTGGAGACTTCTGTGTGCTGGTAAAATACCGACACTGTTTCTGTCCACCTGTCTATGTAGAACAAGAATTGCATTACCGCTGGATAGATACACTACATGGTAACTTTAGCTGATGCAGGCAATCACCTACATAAGGCAGGGGTACCAATCAAAGTCCCAACATCAAGGTCTGGATGTTCAAGTAGCTTCATTTTAGAATCAATGTTTGGGATGGCAGTATCATCTGCTATGTTCATGTAAGCTTTACCAATGGTCAACACAACTAAAGGAATTTTTAATTTATGAATCTCTTTTTAAAGTGCATTATTGTTTCAGATCTTTATTATATATAATAAAATAAACTTAAGTTAGCCTACTGCTGATATTAAAAATGATTTTCTATTAACAAACACTTAAATATGTACTCTGTGTATATGCATTTGTGTGTGAATGTCTTTGTGTGTATATGTGTGAATTCACTTAGTTCTTCTGAATAAAGTAATGTGAAATAAATTCTTTTTTAAATCTAAATGTACAATAGAAGATAGACAAGTCAGAGGCCTTGGTTGATGAAATACATCTGACTTCATACAAAATAACTTACATTATTACTGCTAAGATGGAAACAGAAACATTAGTACATGATACAAATATGCACTACCTCTGTCTCTACATAGTTCTTCCCTTTCAGTCTTGCAATCATCTTTCGTAGATCACAGAAAGTATTGATTTTGCCATAAGAAAAAGGGAAAGAAAAGATCTTCAAAGTATTAGTCAGTGCTCTGTATGTCTCAAGCAAATAATTGTTGTAGTAAGGGCGGCGGGGCTGCGTCCCCGCCACCCGGCCGCCTGCATGGCTAGCTTATGCCCCGAAATAATTACGCGGAAACTGTATTCTTTTAAACACTGCCTAGCCCATTAGTTTTAGCCTCTTAACCCATTTCTAATAATCTATGCAGCACCACGAGGTGCGCTTACCAGGAAAGATCTTAACCTGCGTCTGGCTGGAGTGGGAGAATCATGGCGACTCACTGACTCAGCTTCTTTCTCCCAGAATCCTGTTCTGTTTACTCCACCCATCTAAGGGTTGGCCTATCAAATGGGCCTAGGCAGTTTCTTTATTAATAAGAAATCATTCCCACATCAAATAATGATGAAATTTCTAAGAACTTATTAGGGGAAGACCTGAGACACTTATACATAAGAAAGTAGTTAATCTAGCCATATTTAAATCGCATATTATTTTTAATTACCTGACAGAAACTGGGCAATATAACAAAAAACTGTGTGACCACCCAAATACTGTAAAATTACAAGGCACAGGCACTGTCACAAAAGCTTCTTATAGTTGGTTAAGACAGTTTTCAAGTTTGTAAACTCTTTCAATTTTGTTTTAGATTTTCATACATAATAAAGTATGGTGCTTTGAATCAAAATGACACATATGTTGGTGGAACTATTTGGGAATGACCTAGGAGGAGGTGTGGCTTTGTTGGAGGAGATGTGGTCTAATTGAAGAAGATGTGACTTTGTTGGAGGAGATGTGGCTAAGCTGGAAGATGTGTATTACTGAGGGTGAGCTTTGAGGTTTCTGAAACCCACACCTTTCCATTAACTCTGTCTCTGCCTCGTGCTTGTGGATCAGATAAAACTTCTCAGTTACTTCTCCAGAGTCATGGCCACATGCCTTCATCTGTGTTCCCCACCATGATGGTTATGAATTAACCCTCTGAAACTGTAGTAAATCCCTCAATTACATACTTTATTTTATATGTTCCCTTGGTCATCCTGTCTCGTTGCAGCAAAAGAAAAGTCACTAAGACCTAAGGCTTTCCCTAAAATATGCAGTGCACATATATCAAACCACACATATTCCTTTCTTCAGTGCATTGGGCATAGAAGTGGGCAGGAATACTTCAGTATCCTGCCACACAGTCTGTTGTAAACCTCCTTACTGGATGTGTATTCACAGGAAACTCAAGTTGTGCATGACATTGCTTTAAGTGTTACTGAACAAAATGAGCTAATGAAATGCCCCAATTTTCCAGGAGCTTAGGACTATGCCAGAAACATAAAGCATGCAATAATAGCTAGAGAAAAATATCAGTAGGAGATACACTGCAGTAGAATTCACAGGAACGAGACAATGAGCTTGGATGAATTTTAACACTTGTGTTAAAGGACAGTACATGAAATACAAACAGACTTCAAATCCCACTCAAAGTCCAATGAGTCTTGTAAGTCAGCACCAATGATACCAAAGAACTAATTTCTTTCAACCAGTTGTGTTAATGTTTCTTTTCACTCCTTGGTTCTATCTAAGGGTGCTGCTGATAGTCTTCTGTCCATCTGTTTGCTTCTGATAGTCCCCTCCACAACTTGCTGTAGGTAGATAATGCTCTTCTTACCTGTCCATGCCGGATTTTTCAAGAAGTCAAAACAAATCCATGAAGCATTAGTTCAAATACTCCAGTTAGCAGAAATCTGACTTAAAGACAGTAGAGGCATTTGTTAGCATTTATGTTGATTTAATGTAAGGTTAAATCCTTGGATATGTCCTTATATCTAATAAATAGACATATCCATATTAATCAGGTTATATGCTAATAAATAGATATTATCATGGGAACAAGACTTATAAATGAGCTATCATCTCCTAAATGGTCCTAAAGGGGAAATGATGATTTATGTCTTTCAATAACAGACACCACAATTTGGGAACCACACTGAAACCTGACATCATACTGAGGATATTTATTTCACAGCACAAATGTCACCAAATCTAGAGCCCAATAAATAGCACGCAACCATCTTAGACTTCTGGTATCTCTTAAATGTATGTCTGTCCCTATTTGTATGCATGACTATGAAATCAGGAATCTCTTAAAAAAGAAATTACTATTTTCCAAATTTTGTTCATTTTATCACTATTTGATATTTTACATGGCCACACGATGCTGTAACAGCTCAATTTTAAATGAATGCTGATTAAACATGGTGATATTGAATATGCTACCATTTTGAAACATTGTAAACATCATTTTTCCTAATTGAAAACCTACCAGGTTATTGAGAAATGCTCTGCATATTTTATTCCCAGAACATTTGAAATGTATCTCGCCTAGTGAATCAAAGTCTTAACCAGAAACCCATGACCTTTGCCTTACGTAAGGTTTCCATTGCTGTGATAAAACACTGTCACCAAGAGCAACTTGGAGGAGGAAAGTGTTTTTTTCACCTTTCATCTCATAAGTTATTCACTGGGCGAACCTGGGAAAAATTCAAAGCAGGACCTTGGATAGAGCAGCTTGAAGCAGAAGCCATGGAGGAGCATCTCGTACTGACTTTGCTCCCATGGCGTACTCAGTTTGCTTTCTTAGACAACTCAGGACCACCTACCTGAGCTGGGCCCTGCTACATTATCATCAATCTGGAAAATGTCCCATGGGCTTGCTTACAGGACAGTTTGACTGGAATATATTCTCAGTTGAAGATCTCTCTTCCCAGATGACTGCAGCTTGTGTAGCAGAGATATACTTAGCCAGCAAGGCCTTATTAAATTTTGTCCCTGTTTTGTTTAACTCATTCAGTTAAACCATTCATATTTTTCAGTATGTTTGCTGTCTTGTCTTCAAACAAATGCCCTTATTTTATGAGGTTCCCCTAAAATTATTTTCCATACACATTTTGCAAGCAGTCACTGTCTAAGAACGGTGGAACGGTGGACAGCAATACGGGTTAAACGTGAAGTTGTTCAGTGTTTAGGCAAGCATGACTCTCCATGTATCTTGATAACGAACTAAGCACAGTCACTCCATTGTGACTTTGCTTTCATTTTATATTACTCATTTGTGACAGCGCACATGATTTTCATGTCTCACAGTTTAACTAATTTAACTTGTGTTGTTCCTCAGTCTGCTCTTCATAATTATATTTGAAACACTGAAATGAAGCTTGTTTTCTATTATTCATGCCAAAATAGAGAAAAGTAAATTTGCTTAAAATATACTTCTATTTACTTGACTATCATGATAAATTATATAACTGTGTGTTTTATTTTCTATTTTGTTCAGTCTATTGATGAGAAAAATTATCTTCACTCTTTTGATAGTCATGAATTCTCATACTGTTCAGTGGATTATACTTAATTTATCTTTTTTGTGATGGCTTCTACTAGTAGTCAACTGAAATGATCATATAGGCTAATATACTGATTTAAAATCCTCTTTACATTAATTTCCTACTTCAATAAAGTCTTCCATTTAAGATTGTAATTCTATTGGCAGGATTATCTCTCCTAGGTTTACAAGCCTTCTCTCTGTGTTAAGAGCAGGCAGTCTCTCAAGTTTATTACTGTTTTATGAGGTTTCCTTTTCAGTGTACCCTGACAATATGTAAATCACATTTTGTTTAAATCTCGATACCAAGGGAAGTCTTAGATCTAGTTTAAATCCCAAGATTCACAAAGCAACTACTTAGATGTTTGAGTTATTTAGCCAAAGAGAAACCCAAGCAGCTAAAATTATTAGCTAATTGAGCTTGAATTCATTCACACGATCATAATTAACGTTCCATCAATAAAAAGGAATGGAATGAACAGTTCGTTTGTCTATCCCAGACATTTGCTTGGCAGGACTTCGAAAAACATCCAGGCGAGGTGTGAGCAAACCAGCATTGTTCAATTACAGAGTCATTAATGCAGCTCAACATGTTTCCTTTTTCTTTTATGAAATTCACTCTAAGGATTTGTTGTGGCTTATAATTCCCCATCTGCATATCAATTATCTCTAACATGTTAGATGAATAATCATTGATAACATTTTGCCATTTATCCCACACTTATACCTGATGGTTGTCATTAATAACTTGAATATTTTTTTACTTTTATGACTAATAAATAAATTTAAGTTTTGCACTACAAAAGTAAATAAAGAAGAACACCTTTTCTAGGTGTATGTCCTGGAGGACTTTGCTGATCACTAGCACTTTTCCTTGACTGTTGTTGCTCTCATGTTCAAAGACTATTGTGATAAACAAATTTTGATTTTGAATGGTTAGTTAGGTCTTGTTCTTGAATAAAATAATTTGATTTACTGAAACATGAAAAAAATCAATGATAATATTAAATAAATGATTAAATATTTCAATATGCAAATGGCCTTGATAAATCCATCTCCTCATTGTGTTGTGAAAAATGTTACTAAAAATCCAAAGGCTCAGGGAGTAAATGAAGTGATACAGTCTGTTTTGAATCTTCCTCACTAAGAATCATTATCTTTTAGGTCTAGTGGATGAAATTCTTCTAGCAGCTTAGAAGATGCTGACGTTTGACACTTTTTGGAAAGAGTCATTTTTCTTTAATGGTATAACCTATGGGAGAGCAGCAACATGTCAGGGCAGCCTCCAGTCCTGAGACTAGTTAAGCAAAACAAAGTGGAGATGATGTATAGGAAAAAAGAAAACTCAAATTAGAGTAGAATGTATGGAAGGATATTTATGGGAGAATTGGGGAAGGGATGAATATGTTCAAATATATTTTCTTAAATTCTCAAAAAATTAATAAAAATATTGTTTAAAAAATAAGATAAATTAAGCTGGAGAAATGGCTTGGTGGTTAAGAGCACTGGCAAGTCTTCCAGAGGTCATGAGTTCAATTCCCAGCAACCATAAGATGGCTTACAACCATCTGTAATGAGATCTGGTGCCCTTTTCTGGCCTGCAGGCACATGCAGGCACAACAATGTATGCATAATAAATAAATCTTAAAAAAATAAGATAAATTACCTCCCCCTGAAAAAAAATTACCACAGAAAAAGCAATTTTAAGTAAACACTGTTGAGCCTACATGTAGATTCTGTACAAAAGCCTAAGCTAAGGTTAAGTACTCTCACTTTGCTAATAAACTCCCTTAAATGTTAAAGTCTAGAATCTGCATTTTCAAGCCAATTGACTTCTTCTGAAGCATCAATCAGAATCTGCTGCTCACACTTGGAGGTGTACTCCCATTCCTTTTCATCAGAAATATCTCACCTGCCGGACCCCAATCCTGCTTTAGCTACCTTTGTTAGCTAACTCTTAAGCTTGGAATTATAATTTTAAGATACAGATAGTAAAATATAGTTCTCCTGTAGACCATCATAGCAATATTCTGTGTATCTCCAAGGCGCTGAGAAACAATTTCACTGTGGCCTAAGGAAGATTCTCAAATAGGAAGAATTGCACTCAGGCACTCAAACATTGTTGACATATTGGGAAAGAGATAAAACATTTTTATATGTGACTTCTTCTACCTATATCTATTTGTATAACCAATCATTTATAATAAATTCTTTATTTGTTAGTATTTGGTTAGTTAACGCATAAGGGAGCTTGCCATTTTTTCCAGTTCTATTAGTTACAAAATTTTCATGTTTATCATTTGTTTATCTATACCATGACTTTAAAATTTTCAGTTATCACTCTATAAGCCATATATGATAACGGTTGTTGAAATATAAGATACTGTGAAAATTTTAAGCACTGTATCAATGTGTATGCTTTCTGAGGCTGTTTGAGCACATAAATCTGGTGGATAGCCATTGGCATTTTTTATGATAACCTTTCAAATGGTTATCATCATGATAAAAATGACAATTAAAATGAAAAATAGATTAGTATGTAGGTAGGGCTGCAGAAATGCCTCAGTGACTGAACTACTACTAACATGGTTAGCAGTACCTACTCCTCTTACATAGGACTGGGGTTCAGCTCCCATCACTCATATAAGACAGCTCACAGTCTCCCGTAAACTAATTCTAGAACATCGGACCCCCCTCCTGGCCTCTGTAAATATTGCACAAACATGCTCAAATCAACAAAGACAGACAAGTAGATAAGAATAAAGTAAATGTTCTTTCAGGATGGCAATGGCTGTGACTGACAAAGGCATGGCTTTACTGAGAACTATAAAAAAAAAACCGTAGCTAAGAATCACAGCACCAAAGGCAGAACCCTGTCCCATGGCACCCTTTATTTTTTTAAAAAATATATAGAATTCTTTATTTGAAGATTTGCAATTAAATGAAGTGTACTGATCAATTGTTTTGAAGGGATTTTTATCAAATATGGAATAAGTAGTATTTTTCTAACTATATACAGTCAGTCTTCAGCAAGGTTTAATACATTCAGTAATCATCTTAGATTTTGAAAATTCTAAGCTATGTGCAATCTCTAACAAAGTACTATATGGCTATAAAACCAATAAAGATGGTTGACATTTTCACTTTATAGTATAAGTAGAAATTGATGCAAAATAACTATGTGTATCATAAATCAGTCCTCTTCAAACTCTCAATATTATCGTATTTTACTTTTAGTTGAAAAATTTTGATCCCTTTATGTGAAAACCACCCTCTATTTAATCGCTGATGGTTTAGTACTCACAGAACTACTGATATTGGATCTCTATGAATTACACACATAGCCTCACTATAGTAGGAGGTCGCTAGTTAGTTCCCGGATGTTCAGCCCTGAAATAATCACACAGAAACCATATTATCTGCAATATTGTTTGGCCAATAGCTTAAGCATATTTATGGCTAACTCTTATACCCTAAAGTAGCCCATCTCCATTAATCTGTGTACTGCCACGTGGCTGTTGCTTACTTTATAAAGTTCCACCCCAAGAGTGTGTTTCCAGGAGGGCTACATGGCGTCTCACCTACTCTGCCTTCTTTCTCCTAGCATTCAGTTTAGTTTTCCCTGCCTACCTCTGTTCTGCCCTGCTACAGATCCAAAGCAGTATTTTTTTTAATTAATCAATGGAAATCACAGCATACGAGGGGAATCCCATATCGCCTCACTGTTACAAAATGGGAAGAGTGGCATACAGCATTTTTTGGGGATTAGGGCAAAGGTCTTGTCATTCAAAACACATTGTGCTATAGTGCAGAGGCTGTAATAGATATGGAACATAGAAATGTATTTAATAGGCTAACAAGTATGCTATATATATAGATTTTAATTTTTACAAATAAAAATGTTCCATGCATGAATATCTATTGTTTCATTATCTGATATAATAAAATTTCATATAACAAAATTATATATATATACATATATATATGAAATCACAATTATGAATTGATTCTGTTGAAAAATAAATATTTCAAATTTTCATTGTAACATTGTTTCCACAGTGAAAAAATTCTTTTTTTGTTCACCTAGAAATCTCAAGAGTTAAGAAGATACCATCCCAAATACTATGTGAACACAAAGCCACAGTCACAGTAACTGAGCTGGTACTCATGCTGCCTCTGTGACATTCAGAAAAGTCAGAGTCCCCATATTCCACCTCTTGAAATCCTCCGAGACAAGTTACATCCTCCCATCATCAGCAAACACATGCATGACAGTCCCATTACATGACTGCCCTCCTGACACACTTCCAGACCCAAGTATATACATGTGGAAGATTTGGTCTCAGCAAGCTGTGAAGTTGTTTTCATATAAATACGGATTGATCAATGTTTTATTTCGCACTGTACACCCTCAAAGAGATTTCTTCCCAAGACCACAATGCTTAAATAAAGGACTGAAGGGACTAAGGCAGAAAAAAAGTCACAGCAAATGCCTTCAGAAGACAAGGTGCAGCAACAGCAAAGCAGAATAACCTCCCAATTTATTAAAGTCCAGATGATGAGGTAAATGGAAGTCAGATATTGTGGAAAGTCAAATTAGATTAGAGCTTTAAGTGGGAAGGTAAATACATTGTTCTCGGAATAGTTAGCTCCTCCATAGTGACTGAGATCCACTTGATTCTGAAAGACCATTCTTGTTGTTTGTTAGGGGGTTATAACCCAAATGACTGTCACAGCCTGAACTCTGCATCCAGAGAAGTATCTGATAAAGTGTTGCTGTCACTGCATGAGTAATTGACATGTTCATCAGACTCTTGATTTAGCAGGTATTCTGAAGTCCAGAATTTGGGATCAGTAACTGTAGAGGATGGTCTGATAAGGTTCAGACCATATCTGACAGATAGAGATTGACTTCCAAGTTCTGACATATTACTGCTGAGGTAATACACTCTTTAAGAGAGGGGGAATGCATTCAAAACATCAAGCTACATAATTATTTGGAAACATGTTATCTATTATACAGAAGATTGTCATCTTTTCAGACTAGGAAGCAGTAGTTTATCTACATATAAATTTGGAATAAATCACAAAGCATGAAATTTCTGAGTAAAATAATACCAATTTATAATATTACAAAATTCTATTACTACTCTTTCTCCATTATTTGCAAATATGTAATTTTGTAGAATAGTAGATGAACTAGCACTTTACTCATTTTTGTATATACTAAGCAATTGAACAATTAAGTAACTAGTAACAAACCGTAGGATGATTATAAGACAGAGAGACATACAAATATCTACTGTCTAGTATTCCAATTGAAGCCTTATCCTTCCCTTGCTATCTTTACAGAGAAAATAAATCCTACAACTTTAGTGAGAAACTCCTGACCCCAATAATTAAAATCTATAATGTCATCTAGGGAGCTTTTTTTCTTTTTTAACTGAAATAGTTTTTTTAATACCCTGATTACAGCTTCCCCTCCCTCTATTCCTCCTAGTACCTCTCTGCAGTCCCTCCCATTCAGATCCATCCCCATTCTATCTCATTAGAAAAAGAGACTTCTAAAGGACAATAATAAAATAAAATAAGCTAAACCAAAAACAGATACACCAGAATAGGGTAAAACAAGAAAACAAAAGAAAAAGACAATGTCTACATGTATTTATTTGGGAGCTAGGTGGCAGGCCCCCAAAGAGTAAAAGGAATAAAAGGAAAAAACCCGTAACACCATTTGAGTCTATTTATTTGTTCTCATCTGTTGTAGGAGAAAGCTTCTTTGGGGAAGGTGAAAAAAATCACTTATCTATGAGTATAGCAGAATGTCACTGTGAGTCATTTTATTGCTATGTTCCTTTAGTAGAACAGAGTTGTGGTTTTAACCTAGGGACCTGTGTTATCTAGTCTTAGGTTCTTGTCACCCAAGTAGCACGGGGTATGTGTTCCATCTCACGGAGTGGCTCTTCAGACAAATCAGATATTGGTTGCTTACTCCCACAAGATTTTTGCCACCATTGTACTAGTCCATCTTGCAGGCAAAACATTATTGCAGATCAAAGAGTTTGTAGCTGGGTTCCTGATTGTTTCTCCTTTGAAAGTGTATGGAGCACCTTTCATGGCCAAGAATATTAGGTAGGCACTAGTTCAGTTTTTATGTGTTCAATGACCTGAGTAGGTGTCTTCAGCAAATAAGGCCTTGCCATCATCAGTTTTTAGGGAGCAACCTGTACAACTTTGGCATCAGACTGGGTTGTTTAGGGATTCCCATGGGATCCCTCGGACAACACCTAAATTAGTTGCAACCCATTCATTTTACTGCAAGCTTCATTTGATTACCAGAGATGCCCAGTTGGGATTCTCCCCCTTCCCTCATTATTTGGCAATTTCAATTAAGGTTGCCTATATATATATATATATATATATATATATATATATATATATATATATATATATGGTTTAGGAAGTTCTATTTCATTTAATTTCAATACCGCCACACTAATTCACCTTTTAAACGTTTTTTTAATTAGGGAAGGTCATAGTGTCTCACATACAATATACTATTTTAGTATCTCTTTCCCCCAAATAAATGGTAGAATCTTGAAATGAGGTTCCTTGGAGTCGTTTGTTCATAGCTACCATATACTATATGGTGGATAAAGTCCCATTAGAAGAAAAGAGCTACTAGGAGAAGAACATGATTGTCAATCAGAGAGAACAGGATGCCAGGGCCTGGGGGAAAAAAAAAAGCTGTGAAAAATTCCCTCGAGGCACTTAAAATTTTGTTTAGCAATGATGATAGTTTCTGGATCTGAAATTCTTATAGGTGAGCTAAAAGAAATCTATCCCAGATACTGAGGTGCCAGGCAGTTGACATTAAGATTAGGGTAGGACAGTGAGAGAAATATTCAGCTTAGGAAACCAGCCAGGAAGGGAGGGCAAAGTTATTCTAAGTGAGCAAAGTTAAAAGAAAACAATGAATTTATGCTGTAAATCAAACAGGGATTTGCTCATGGTTCAGGCAATTAAAAGTAGAACCTACGGATAGCTCCAGAATTCCACCAAACATCAGATCTCATCAGGACGCTGTAGAGAAGTCTAATTGCTTGCATCAGCAATCTGATTGTTCATTCCTATGCCTTTAGGCATACAAAGCATTACTGCCAGAAATGAATATTCTAAGGGATGACAGTTCTTCTCCTTGAAGCATCATGTCAAGACACGCCTTTATGGGAACAGGCAGGCACTGAGTATTCCAGTCATACACCTTATACAGAAATATCAAAAATATTTCCCATATTAAAAAATTGCTATGATGAACAAAAGCACATTAATGTGAATATACTGAGTACTAAATGTTTATTATAAGGAATGCATTTTGTTGAATGTGCATAGTTCTATACCACATACATATAGACAGACATATGAGCACACTATCATAGATGATATCCAAAAACTTATCTGCATCCAATAGGTAATGCAACTATAGGATGAAACTTTTATGCTTCCCTCACCCATGTTCTTGTAAAGTGTCCAGTTATTTGAAAAGAATAATTTAACAGTTTATCAAGAAGAAAACCATGTGTCATATACCTTAACAAAAAAACCCAGAGTTTCAGTATTCCTGCAAAAGAAGTGGAAATATGCCTGTATCAAGACCTCTAAGATCATGCTCCTGACAAGTATTTATATTAGGCCCACCATAAAGGTCAAATCTTCATCAACATGAAAATGAATAAATAATGTGTGCTCTAGTCAAAACAGGATGCAAGTCAACTATAAGCAATAATAACCTATTGCCAGGCAGCATAGTGGACAACCCTCGAAATACCATTTGTGAAAGAAACTGCTCAATAGAAACTCTCTCATCTTATTTCATTTATAAATTTAGTAGAGCTAATTTGAAATAAAAGAGGCTAGTATTTACTTCTGGATTGGCTTGTGATTAGACTGAAACATAAATTCCTATGTATTCAAGATAATTCCTAAAAATATTTTCTAAGAATTCCATTTCTTGTTTGGAAATATAAATGCTTTTGCTATAAAAGCATTGGGGTTAAACATAAAATACTAATGGGGAAAATCTTAAAAGTTATTCATTTTCAATAAGAAAAAATTTAGAGGAACTAAAATATACTTATCTAAAAGACACATATTAGCCAACTTCAAGGAAATCTCAGCAGGAATGTTAAAGCAATCATTAGATTTTAAGTCTTCTAAAATTACTGTAATTTTATATTCAGTGAATTCTTCAGCTTGCAAAAGAGCATATTTGAATCTGAATTTTTCAAGAGGCTGCCTTTCTGCATTATGGTTACAATCACCAAATATATTTCAAAAGAAAAAAGTCACAAAATTATTAGCTTCCAATGTAACCATGGATGCCAGACACAGAGTTTATTTAGTCAAAAGCTTTTAATGTCACTAAAGAAACATGCAATTGGCAGAGAAGGCCATGGTCTTGAATCCTTCAAGTGTCATTGAGAAGCATTTCTTAAAGCTGTTGAATCCAGTTCTGTTGGAGAAAATGTAGAGTGTTGTGTGAGCTATCACTTGCACATGTTCAGAAATAGTTCAATGCATCTTTTGATCACACTTAAAAGACATGAACTTTTTTTGAAAAGGTACTTGTTCTTACAGACACACTGCCCCATTAAAAAGTAATTTATCTTTGTCTACATTTTCACTGATCTGTTGGTTATTTGAGATTAGGAATTACTTCAATCTACAAAATATACGAAAATCAGACTCACAGTTTAATTGTTTTGTTCTGATGTGACATAGAAAATTTTATTAACCAAGAAGAAATGGAGAATTAGCATATTCTGAGATTGACATATGGTGGTGTACTTGTTTTCTGGGCTTTGGGTAGTTTCCTTATTAGTAAATAAAGCTTTATTGTAAGCTTCTTATATGCTCATTTCAGTAACATCTTGCAGACAGGGACATGCAGTCAAATAAATCTACAGTCCTCAGGCACTGTTACTTAAAATTTGTAAGCAGAATTTCAAAAAATACACAAAATTATTGTTTGATACATGTACCTACAGACTGATTAATATTAGTTGAAACTAATATTTATAAAAACCAATCTCTCTCTCTCTCTCTCTCTCTCTCTCTCTCTGTGTGTGTGTGTGTGTGTGTGTAGAGTGCCTCAACTGACCAAAACAAAAGAGGGAGCTGGAGTTACAAGCAGTTGGGACCCACCAGACCCAGATGCTGGGACCTGATCCCAGGTCCTGTGGAAGAGTTGAAAGCACTACCTACTAACCCCTGGCCCATCTCTCTTGTTCCATTTTCTTCCCTGTTTTCTTTTGACTCAATTCATCTTAACTTATTACTGGTAAATCTGTTGGATGCAGATGGAACTTCCAGCATGAAATTTTCACCATGTTGAAGTCTTCTTTCGCTAAGTAATAGAAGATAAAGTATTTGTTGTGTGTGCATGAGCTGAGCCCTGTACTAAACATGCCTATCTATTGCTTGATAATGTCCTATAAACATTAGAGTTCCCAGATTAAGTGCAGTGTTTCAGAAAGGCATGTCTCTCACGAGAGACCAAATATGCAGATAGTAAGTTTTATTTAGTTCAGCCCACACTTGTCAGCATCGTGAAGGAGAAGTGAAATCACCATCAGCTAGATCCTGAAGGCAGACAGATGTACTCAGGAGAAGGACCTCTCCAAACCAAAGACTTGATCTAGATGAAGGCTGAAAGCAACAGGAGAATGCTAGACAGATAAAAGTCTTTTACCATAAATAATGTGGGCATGTACACAAAGACAGCATGTTTGCTGTCATTTTTGAAGTTCTGTAACCAGCGAAATCTACTTTGAAGAAAAATATAGCGACTTTTGTAAAATATGTGTGTGTGCGCATGTGTGTGTGTATGCAAGATTGCTTAGATGTTGATTAAGACAGAAGCTGTGAAGTCAGTTGTGGGAGAAGGTATAATAGCTATAATTGGCAAATACATTATCAGCAAGTTACATTGTTTGAATTAGCAATATTGCCCAACAACGTGAATAGGTAATCACTTTTTTTTTGTAAACTTGTCATATGAGGACATGGCTGTTATTCATGTGCTCTCTGATTGTGTAGAGAAACTCCATTCAAATCTTACTTGCTATTGAATGCTTTCTCATCCAACTGCATTGGCTAATAACGGGAAGAGAACACAGACCATGACGGCCATATTTATGTGTCCTCACATGCTAGAGAAAGTGGTGAGACAAGCTGTGGGATACTTGACCAAATGGATAATGACCTTTCAGTTTTGTCAAACTTTGAAACTGGCACGATAATACTAATATTTTTATGGACCAACTCTGTTTCCCAAATCATGTACTCAAAGTCCTGAGATGCAGTCAGCCAGTGAGTGGAGGTGTGGCCTGTGTGAGGGAAGCAGATCAGAGATGGAGAGACTCCTAAAGCAGGATTAGAACACAGAGAACTAAGACTTCTCCGTCTGCCCTTTCTCATCTCCCTTCTCTAAAGTCTAAGAAAAGACTTTGAGAAGACAGCCGTCTGTTAGCAGAAAGGCCCAGAAGTCCTGATGCACTGATCTAGGACTCTCAGCCTCCAGAATAATGGTTGTTGCCAGCTCCATCTACCTGCCTATGGTGTTCTGCTATAGTAACCTAAGTTGACGATACAAATCTCTTCCCACACCAGAACCAGCTTCATGAGTAAGAAAAAACTGATAGTTTTCAAAATTTGCATTTATATATCAGATCTGTTTTTTAAGACTTCATGACCTAATTTTCTTATTTAACTATTTCTCTTTTGCTTCCCCTCATTTTTATTAATATTTGGAAGATTTCATACATAGTATCTGATCATATTTACCACCCCCCAACTTGTTCCAGACCACTCCCTTTCCATAGCCACACAATTTCATTTTCTATCACTTTTATCTAACCCATGAAGTATATTTTGTGCTGCCCATAGACTTTAGAAAATATAACCTTCACTGAAGTGTGTTGTACCCACCAGGGGCTGCATCCTTACAGAAAACTGCTTGTCCTTTTCTTAATTCCTGTCAACTCCCAGAAGCTCCTTAGCTGGGGCTGGGATGTCATGCTGGAATTTTGTGTGGTCTGAGTTTACACAGATCTTGTGTATATTATGTCAAATGCTATGAATTAATTTTTGCCACTGCCCTGCTGTGTCTATAAAACAGTTCCTTATAGCCATCCATCTCCCATGGTTCTGACAATTTTCTACTCCCTATTCTCCCTCAGTTCTGAAGTCTTGTGTGGAGGGCATGCTTTAGAGATATCCCTTTTAGGTTAAACATCCTGAAGTCTCTAATTCTGTGCAGCTATGGGTCTTGGTTTTAACCCTCATCTACTGCAAAAAGAAACTTGTCTGAAGAAGGCTGGATGATTCACTAATCTAAGAATAATAACCTTTGAAAATCAGGTTAGTAGAGCACCCATGTAGCAGAATATGAATAAGAAAAATCTGTTCTCAAAATCTGCATTTATACATCTGTTTTAAAAGGCTTCATGCTATAATTTTCTTTTACTTAACTATTTTTTAAATATTTTTTATTGAACCTATGACCTGTCTACATATAGGTTCTTGACCCTAGAAACAAGAGCTTCAATTGCTCTTCACTTTCTTCATGAATATCAGCTTTGTGGGGGCACAGAGTGATAGCAGTCTACTTCCTTCACAGATGTATTTTTGAACCCAACTCAGTGACCAACACAGGAGGTTCTGCAAGCTAAATGAGTTTTTAGGGGGAAAAAAACTAATTCAGCTAAGCTTTTTGGCTTCAATTTCCCAATGCAAAGCACTGTCCATGGAATCAAGGGCAGATTTTGCCTGTATGCCTCCAAGTTCTTCAGTTCTAGCTTCTACTACTTTCCTCAGTATATCCCCAGAGCCCTGACATCTCAAGAGAGTATGAGAGGCTCCTTATTCAACATGAAAATTAGCCCTGAGTGTCCTAACGATGAACGATCTTCTGCAGTTCAATCTACACATATTGAGTATTTTTTAAAACCATTTGTTCAATATCTCCTTATATACATGTAAACTGAGCTTAAGCAATCATATTATGGATGCATTTTGATGAAAAATTTACTAGAGAGAAAGCATGTATGACACATTCTGCAGGAGCATTTTAGTGAAAAGTTTATTAGTGACAGTGGATTAGAAGAAAACCTGTCCATTATGATAATAAAAAATAAATATTGACAAGGCATAGGATTTCTGTCATTCCTAGGATTGTTAGAAATGTATGTTCTAAACTTACTTACTTATTTCATTTATAGTTTATTGAGTTCTATCAATGTCTATATTTTGCGAAATGCTGGTATCAATTTAAGTAAGAATGTTAATAGGCCAGACCAAGGCAAACACTGCTGAAATGGAAAGGCCAAGAGAGATAATATGATAGCAGTGATACTGGTAAAATAGAGAGTTGCATTGTGATGTTTAGCGGCACAAATATCTGAGATGTTTACCTGATTACACTGAAACATTCCAACTCTTGATTCAACATCAAAAGCAAGCTTTTGCTTGTTTGACGCAGTCACCGACTTCTTGTGTCGTTCTTTAGAGGACTGAAAAAGAGACTGAGGACCAAGAGTGAACTTGCCTAAGATAGTAAATATAATCTTACAGTGCAGTCTTGTATGTGTGTGTGTGTGAGGGCGTGTGTGCACATGCATGTATGTGTTGCTACTTATACCACATATCGGTATCAGATCCCTTGGAGATGTAGCTATAAATGATGAGAGTCTCCCTATGTAAGGTCGTAGGCACTGAACCCATGTCTTCTGCAGGAGCAGGAGTTGCTCTTAACCCCTGAACATCTCTCCAGGCTTAAAGAGTGTGGTGTTTGTGCTTGTTCACACAGCTTCAGAGACTCATATATTCCTCTAACAAAGGAAGATGTGAAAGAATCAGTGCACTTGCTTTCAGTCCATCAGTCGTGGTTAACTATGCTGACAGATTCTTACAGAAAAAAAGAAAAGAAATTTGCCTCAACAATGCTTATGTAAAGAAATAAACTTATACAAAAGATGAATGAATATTATCCAAATATCATATATTAGACAAGTAAAATAATATGTTAGTTTTACTTAATAGAAATTTTAAAACCCAAAAAGGGGAATGAAAATGCTCTCTGAGTCTAATTTACACATTATTTCTTAATAGAAAGAAACCACTCTGGCTAGATAATAAAAATCTCCCCCAATGTGAAATTAGCACTGTTTCCTCTAAAAGAGAAGAAAGGTTAACATTCAGCAAGTAGACTTCACTCAGGCGGATCTGTGGGAAGACTTGAAAAGACGAATCACTCTTCCACCTTCCCTCATTGTTGTTGACTCGCCTGCTGTTATCATTGCCACATTACACATTACTTCTTTTTTTTTCTTTCTTTTTTTTTATTGAGAAAAAGAAAAAAGTTTCCACCTCCCCCCAGCCTCCCATTTCCCTCCCCCTCCTCCCACCCTTCTCCCCCTCCTCCCACTCCTCTCACCCTCCCTCTCCAGTCCAAAGAGTAGTCAGGGTTCCCTTCCCTGTGGAAAGTCCAAGGTCCTCCCCCCTCCGTCCATGTCTAGGAAGGTGAACATCCAAACTCGCTAGGCTCCCACAAAGCCAGAACTTGAAGTAGGATCAAAACCCAGGGCCATTGTCCTTGGCTTCTCATCAGCCCCCATTGTTCGCCATGTTCAGAGAGTCCTGTTTTATCCCATGCTTCTTCCGTCACAGTCCAGCTGGCCTTGGTGAGCTCCCAATAGATCAGCCACACTGTCTCAGTGGTTGGGTGCACCCCTCGTGGTCCTGACTTCCTTGCTCATGTTCTCCCTCCTTCCGCTCCTCATTGGGAACTTGGGAGCTCAGTCCGGTGCTCCTGTGTGGGTCTCTGTGACTATCTCCATCCATCACCTGATGTTGTAAAACACTGCTTCCTACTCTTTGGTGACTAATCACTCATGTTGCAAATGTGACTCATTTGAGGAACTGGTTGGTCTCATCAGTTTAGTGTTTCTTTCCTAACTAATCGTCTGTGTGTGCAGAAATGTGTCAAACATGCTATTATTATCCTTTGAAAACATCTTCTCATGAAAGACTAAGTTGTGTGAAATAATCCTTGGAGAGAATTTTCTATCAATTTATTTCCACAGATATTAAAGCAACAGGTTTTTAAAATATTTTCCAAAGTAGAGTTTGTGATCCTTATTGGTTTTTGAGATACTCATTAATCAATAATTTAACAAGTTAACCCTTGACCAATGATTTTTTACCATAATTTGACAAACTGTGTATTTTAATCTACCTAAGTATATTAAGTCTGTACTATATTAAGAATTATTTTATAACAATTATTATATACAATGCATATATTTGTAATATAAAATCTCTGTGATACATATTTGGGCGTCTAGGATAATGACTGATGAATATATATATATATATATATATATATATATATATATATATATATTCTTGAGTAAAAACCAAGCAAATGTTTCAGATGTGTCCTACATGTAATAGTCATACTTACTGTGGAACAGAGGTCAGAAAGCGCTATAGGAGAGGCAGACAGCTGCTAGCTCTGTGAGCCATCGTGCCTCTAGAAGGACTGCTCTCTGATAATAGAGAAGCATCCACCGACGAAATTAAAGTTAATTAAATCTTAAAATACTTGTGTAATAGGCCTCAGGTCAGATTGGTTTCCTGGCTATAATTTGAACTCCTACATAAAATCTGATTTTTTTTTTCCCTCTTAGAGTACATATTTACTCAAGAGCAGAAATAGCCCAGAAGTTAACATCAAATTCTAGGCTTTCTTTGAAAATATCTGAAACAGAAATCTATCAATCCCCAACTGTGAGAGGGCTGTCCTGACATTTCAGATGATAAAATATAGCCTTTTTGTTTTTATTCATCCAGGACCTCAGAGGGTCTGGAGAAACGAACTGTCTCCTGCTGCTCCTAGATATTTCTGTCTGAAATTTTGCTACCAATGATGTTAGTTTATCTGATACAAAGTTAAGAGTGCTCAGGAGGAAACATTCTACCTTTGTCCCATGAAGAAGAATCTCTATTCTTTACACTGAAGGAAACAACACAACTAACAGAAGTCAGATGAAGCTACTGTGCATAGCAAAGCAGAAAGACTTAAACCGCAAAGGGGGTGACATTGACTCCTCCACAGTGAAGGTTCATGAAGAAAGGCCCTGAGCGTGGGGCACTGAGTGTGGGTCAAAGAAATATAAAGGAATAGCAAAGTTCTTTCCACATGTCTGTAAATGGCCTAATTCTTTTTTTTTAATTTTTTATTGAGAAAAAGAAAAAAAAAACGTTTTCCCCTCCTCCCCGCCTCCCATTTCCCTCCCCCTCCTCCCACCCTTCTCCCCCTCCCGCCACTCCTCTCCCCCTCCCTCTCCAGTCCAAAGAGCAGTCAGGGTTCCCTGCCTTGTGGAAAGTCCAATTCTTAATATTTCCCCAGGCCCTAAAACCATTGTACCAAAGTACTAATATAATTTGGCAAAGTTGGAATTGAAGAATGACTTCTACATCAAATCAGAACTGATGATATATAAAACTCAGAAATTTCCCAGATTTCATACTGAGAAAAGCAAGTCTCCTACAACTCTATACAGTGAGTTTATCCAGTTAGAGGTCCAATTTTGCACAATCACTAAACAGCAATGTGATTATTTTGTACCCAAATTACCTCCACTGACTGGTGTACCAGGCCCTCCTTGGAGTTTGAGAAACACTTGTACAAAATAATTCTAGATGAAATTATTGACAATTTAATAACACGACTAAATGTTGGGAGCATTTTCATTTTTTACATAATGCTATGATAGAAAGTATTTGAAAACATTTTAATTAGTATAAATGCTTTGAAATAATTACAATGGACATCATTAGAGCTTATCTTGCTCCTGAAAATGAGGAAAACTGAGAATAATAAAACCAAGCCCAATGATGGAGAAAATGGTTTTCCATATCCTTAAGAGTGAAGTTGTAATTAGCTAGAATTTGGAAGAATGAGAAGCTGTGGTAATTTAATTTTCATAATAGTGTAAGGTAAACATAAAACTGTTTAATATATACCCATTTGTGGCAACAGTTCTAAAATGATTAAGTATTATATCGTGCCTTAGTAAGTATAATTTACTGAAAATAATTTAATTTTATGGTTATTGTAGGTCATTGCAGAGAATCATCTCTCTGTTTTCTAAGCTCATTTTATTAGAAATTCCTATACTGAGTTCATCTTAATCTGCTTAGCAGTGCATAGAACATTTGATCTGCCAATCTGAATTTTCTGTCTCAAGAAAATGGTGGCGTTTTTTTTTTCATTTAGTCTATAGTAGAAAAGACAATACCTCATATGTAAAACATGCTCAATAAATATTGAATGGGGACCTCATGAGTTTTAACTGTGAGTGTGATATTGTTGGATTCAGGAAATGTCTCTTCTGTATGAGAATGGGTCAGAGAGGCCAATGACTGGTGTTAACTAATCAAATCCTTTTTGTTTTAAAATATGATTCTTTTTATCATGCCCAAGCCACAAATCCTCAGACACTTAACAAATTTATGTGTCATATCCAAGACACCTACTTTTTATATGTGTCGTATAAAAACACCTACATAAAGTGGCTATTTTGTTTGGGCTCAATAAAAAATTCTAAAGTCTGTAATAAATAGGGGCTGAAATGAGCTGTTTGTAAATGCTTTTTTACAGCTACAGTTATACTGAAAGTGGAGTTTACTTGAAATTTGCACAAACAAAGTGAGTCTTGTGACTCCTCAGCAGTGCCAGAAAAAGACAGTTCTCATCCACAGGCGTGAGTCTGCTTCCGTCCAGCAGAACTGTGCTCAAGTAATGATAGTCCTTTAAGTCCACATCACCAAATGAATCTCCTCAAAAATTACTGTTTCAGTATTTAGCAATGAGAGATAAGAGGGTATTGGCAGTAACTCATTTCTGGTTTAATATAAATTAAGAATGTCTTCTAGCTATAACTGGGTGCTGGCAACTTGATCGATTGTGGCAATTGTTTAAATGTATAATGTTCAGGTTAGGTTTTAAAAAGCTGATATAGTGGTTCTTTGTCATTTGGTTAAAAGAAAGCAAAAATAAATCTAATAAAGTGTTGTTATGTACTGCCTAAGAAGAAAGCAATGTCTTTTGCTCTTGGCTTATATTCTAATAGAGGTCCATGGATTTTGATTTCATTTATTGTTGCGGTTATTGTGTATGTATGTGTGTACATGAGTGTGATGTTGGTGTTGCTGTTTTCCTCCCACCATGTGGGTCCCAAGGACTGAACACCAGCAATCTTGTTGCCCTGAACGTGCAATAGGAAATGAATAAATAATAACCTAAAGTGCTATTAAAATTTTGGTATATGATTTTCTGGATTGTTTATTAAGATATCCATGACTCTTCATCTTTTATTGCTATATTTCTGTAATTATATAATGTTACTTGAAAATGGATAAATTTTTAGCTTTAAAAGTTTTACAAAATTTAAAAATTTACAAATATAATTATATATAATTATTCTTAATGAGCAAATTTATCCTAAGCAATAATACAAATTTTTGTACATACCCCTATAGAAGTATATAATGCCTTTACCATGATGAAATTTTCAAGCAGTTTGTAAAGATTAGAGTCAGATGAATAAATTTTACCACTAATCCAAGCTAATGCTAATTATTCCTCAAACTTGTGTTTGAACTGGCTAAATCCTGTTAGTTTCTTATCTTGTGGCTGTGATTAAATAGTATGGCCAAAATACAATTTAAGAAAAGCAGGGTTCGCAGTAATGGAAAAGTCATGAAAACAAGAATGTGAAGAGAACGGTTACATAGCAACCTGTGTCGGAACCAGTCCCACCTCCAATCAGATGAAGTCTTCCCATCTCAGTTAACCTCGTCTCTATAACCTCTGAAGGCTTGTCTGGACAATTGTCTCCTAAATTATTTGGATTCTCTCTGGTTAACAGATAAAAGTAACCATCACACACTAGGGCAATGTGATGAACTCAATAGATTTTAAAGCTTCGAATCTATCTTTTTTATGCACCTACTAATTTAATAGTTTCCATAATAGTTCTTGTGGATTTTCTACAGAAAAGAAAATAACATAAAGATAACATTTGTGCTAGTAGATTGAAAAAGAATTTCATCTTTTTATAGTGGTAACATATATATTGTTCCTTGGAGGAAAAGTCCCAGAGTTTTATAAGGGAAATTCTGTTCCCCAAAGGTAAGTGACTTATGTTATCTCTTGATTAAAACTATAGCATCTACAGGCCTTCTTTTAAAAATTCATAAGTAGCAATGATATGCAAGAAAACTTAAACAGTTGTGTTGCTTCCCAGGAGCTGAAGAAATGTGGACTTGAGTGTGGACACTATTGAGCCATAAATAATGAATACATCTTATTGATCAGTCTTGCGTGTGCTATATGTCCCTAAGAATTGTGTACATTTTGATAGCAGCAGATGTTTTCTGTTTTATTAGACTTCTAGCACTGTTAATCCTGCTTTCAAGTGAAGCTGAACTAAAAATAAATCTAAGTATGTGGCTTCTAGGAAGAACAGCTGTCAATTTTCTTTTCTAAAATAAAAAATAAACTTACATTTTCTGAATCAAGAGTTTTTTTCAGGATGTATAAGAAAGGGAAAATGAAATTAAACCACAAATAATCCTTTCACACTACAATTATCATCTCAATATATGACAATATTATTAGTATACCTATACAGCTATGGTATATTTAATGGCAAGAAAAACAAGTCTGTATTTTGAAAATAAATAAATTTATATGATCTAGATTCTAGTCATGTGTTCAAAAATAGTATTTGATTTGTATTGGGTTGAAAAGTTAACAATTTATTTGCTTTGTGGCAACACTAGCTATAATCTAGTTTTTTATAGTTTATCTAGTTTTATTTATTTGAGAAAAATCTGAGAAACAATGTGTTATCTTTAAATATATCCCTCAATGTTATCTGTCAGTCTATCCCTCATTATTATATATTAGATACTTACATTTGTTCATTACACACACACACTTCTATATTTAACCATGCATTTTTTATGATCCACATATGAAAACTGTTTCTGCCTTATTTCTTTCATTATAATAGCCTCAGATTCATCTATGACCTAAGCAACAGCGGCACTTACTTTATTTTTTTTTATACACTCTGTTCTGATCACAGTTTGCTGTAACACGAAAGGGCCTGCTTGTTGGGGTTTCTGTCCTGCCAGATAACCCACAGCCGGCAAGCCCCAAAGAAAATCACAGAGATCTCTATAAGTTATAAAGCTGATTGCTAAGTACTCTTAGCTAATGGACCAATATTAGCTCTTGAAGCTTATATTAACCTATTATTCTGATCTATTTTTGCCATATGCCTTGGTACCTTTCTCAACTGGCAGATCACATCCTGCTTCCTCGGTAGTCTGCACAGGACTGGGAGGTATCAACTTCCTCCTTCCCAGAATTCTCCTATTCTCATTGCATCATTTCTACTTTCTGTCTGGTTTTCCCACCTTATACTTCCTGCCTGGCCAATCAGCATTTATTTAAAACATGATTGACAGAATACAGACAATTCTCCCGCATCAGTTTGTCATCCCTCATCTTCTCCCAGATCCTCTACACCTCCTTGACTTTTAGACTTCACAATTTCTTTCATTCTTTCTTTAGAAAACAAACAGACAAAAGAGAAAGAAAGCAAAAAGCCCTAGAAGCACACAGATAGACACACACAAACACACTCTAAAACACAAAACTTTAATCCATAATATACAAACAAAGGACCAGTAAGATTAAAGAAAATTAAACAAACCAATATGAGACTAAAAAATATCATAAAATACAATTGAGTTCATTTTGTATTGGTTTTCTCCTACTGGGCATACCACCCACCCTTAAGTATGCTTTGTACACGTAGACTTTATTGGACAAACCTAAGATTTCCTTTGCAAACAGTCACTAATTGGAGATAGCGCCTTGGTTCGGTATAGAAACTTGTGGCCACATTCCCTTCTCAGTCCTGAGACCTTGTGCAAGCTGCCGCAATATCTGTGAGTTAATATGTGAATCAGTCCTGCTGCACTGGAAGACACTATTTCATTGGTGTTATCATGCCCTCTGCTTCTTACATCTGTCTGTCTCCTCTTCCTGGGAGTTTCCTGAGCCCTGTGGGGAGCAGTTGGATGGAGACATCTCATTTAGGAATGAGTGTTGCAAGGTCTCTCATTTTCGGCACATTGTCCCACTAGTGAATCTCTTTACTAGCGCTCATCTGCTGCAGGAAGATGCTTCCCTGATGGTAGTGGAGCGAGACACTAATCTATGGGTACAGCGGAATGTCACTAGAAATCATTTCATTGCCATGTGTTTTTTTTTCGGTAGACAACAGTATTTGATTTGCCCTTAGGTCTATGATCTATCTATTCTTAGGTTTCATGTCATCCCCCAGCAGTGTCTGGCATAGCTTGCACATCATGGAATGGGCCATAAATCTAATCAGATTGTTGTTGATTACTCCTACAACTTTTGTTCCATTATAGCATCAATAGATCATGCAGACATGATACCACTTTCCATTGAAGATTTTGTGCCGGGGTTGGTATTTCCTTTCCCTTTGGCTGAGTGTAGAGTTCCAGCCAGTACCATGAACACTAGTCAGTAGAGTGAAGACTTAGGTAAGCACCAGCAGGACTGCTCCATGTTCTGGGACACATGTAGGCGTTATCTTCAGCAATAGGGCTTTACCATCATTTCATGGTAATAGCCTGAGTTGTTTGGGTCTTTTCATGAAGCCCCTTTGGGTAACAACTCAATTAGATGCTACCTCTTCCTGGCACTGGGAGTTTCACTTGGTGGAGAGAGATGTGTAGTTTGTGCTTTTGTCTCCCTTGTTATTTGGCTCTTGATTTTTAAAATAAAGGTAATCTGGTGGTATTCTTAAGATACAGTAGCTATTTTTAAAGACATTTCACAGTAGTCCTAGTGGTTTGGCTTCATTTTTGTTTTTAATTTGAAAGTCTGTTCTCTTTCCATATTTGCCTGGGGGGTTGAATTTAAGTTATTAGGTTTGGTAGCAAGTCCCTTTCCCCATTGAGACATTTTCCAACTGTTTTGTACAGATCTATAGCTATACAAATAGTTAATAAATACTAGACCCACGTAATCTACATTTGTTCAGGCATACATGTGCATGTTCACATATATGTTTTAATTAATGTAAGCATCATTGCCATGCCTGAGATTGCTTTAACAGGCTTTGATCAGAGCATTCTTTCCTTGCCAGATATTGGCAGGCTAGCTAGCATAAGTAGCAGGCACTCATGATCATCATAAATTTGTGGATTTCAGCTCTCTCTTTCAGTGGTATTTAGCATCTTACCTGACAAGCATTTCATACTCCAAATGTCTTACTACTGTTCGTTCTATGTCAGATGCTGTCGCACAAAGACAGAAAGTGGGAATGCAGATGAAAAGTACCCTGACCCTCAAAGCTACAAATTCAACTTCAAGGGCTTCGTTTTAGCTCTTTGTACAGGTGCCTGATTGACTTCTCCATACACTAAAGAATGAGAGGCAATTGAGGTCAATCATGCTGAACTAAAAGAGCCATGTGAGGCGAAACTTTTGATGTGAAGTTCAGCTGCAAGAGATAAACAGCATTATTCTGCATCAAGAGGAAATGTTTTCTCATCTCAAAACTCAAAAGAAAATCTTACCTTGAAAATTCTTTTAAAAACACTTTTTTACTTCTGACATTAATCAAGTTATGTTAGTCTAATTTTTCATGTTCTTCTGTGAGTACTATATATCTTTATTTAGAGGTGTAAATATCACCTTTCATTAGCTGACACATTGTGGGGATTAGCTATATAACCTGGACACCAGAAAAAAAATAAAAAAACACCATTCCTAGGGCTTATTATAAAATATTCATTGACAAATTGTTTTCTCATTTCCATTTTTATACATTCTTTATTAATGCTTAAAATTAATTTATTTGGTGCTGAGGATGGAATCTACTGCCTCGTGCATGTTAAGTTCACCATGGAGCATCTTCCCAGGCCTTATTTATAGCTACCCTGATCAGAACTTCCAATCGTTGACTCCTGACTGCTGTTCACATTGCACCATACAGCATCAAAATCATATTAATCACTGCTGCAGAAGCCAGGTGTCCACAACAGGAGGAGAGTGTGGGCACTGGAAGGAACAGATTCTCCAGGATCATCACCTGTCCTTTTGAAGAACACAAGGACACAAGAAAGGTCATTTTTCTCTTTCTCTTTCTATTGGGTTTTCTTTAGAGGTCCTTGCTCATAGCTAATCATACATATGGCTGATAATTCTTCTCCACAGCAAAATAAAGGCCATGTAAATAAAACCATGAAACAAGGAAACATGTTGTAGGGAACTGCAAGGTATGTTAAACTCTTAAAATGGCGAATTGAGCCGAGCAAAGGCTCAGTGTTTAAGGGCAAGGTCTGCTCTGTCAGATAGAGTTCAACTCTCATGAGCCACATGGCAGCTTTAAACATCACCTACTCCACTTTAGAGGAATCCAATCCCCTCTTCTGGTCTCTTCAGGCACTGCAGGCCATTAGTGCAGAAATGTATGCAGGGAAACATTCATGTACATACAATCAAAATGAAGGGTCTAGGGAAGGAGTGGAACGCACCTCAGAGCAGTGTTGACATCTCTCCAACCAGAACTGGTCTCCATATCTTTACACTAATCATGTGTGTTTGCTTCCCGTAGGTTTGACACAATTACAAGTGGGACTAAGGGTGTTTATGGGCTTATTAGGTGGTTCTGAGAGCACTACGCAAATATAACAATTGTTAAGAACACAAAGATGTTAGAAGGTAGACTGTCCTTGCTGTGAACAAATTCATAATCTGAGATTCTTCAGCAATGTCTAGGAAAGAAACGAGGCCACACCCAAGGTCTTATACTTTCAGGGATTTACCTAACCCCCTGCTAAATTAACATTTATATATAAAGGTGAAATTATCCCCATCTTTAGAACCTTCTCAGTACACGTGGCCTGTGCAGGAACTCTGCTTCCAACTGGTGACAGGCTTCATTCACAGTCTAGGCTGAAGGGTTCTTTGATCTTCCCATGTCTCCATAAGTGCCTCACTTCGAGAAGTTTTAAAAATGTAAATACAGCCGGGCGGTGGTGGCGCACGCCTTTAATCCCAGCACTCGGGAGGCAGAGGTAGGCGGATCTCTGTGAGTTCGAGACCAGCCTGGTCTACAAGAGCTAGTTCCAGGACAGGCTCCAAAACCACAGAGAAACCCTGTCTCGAAAAACCAAAAAAAAAAAAATGTAAATACAAATATGAATATGTGTTTATCAGACATAAATTATCCTCAATTTTATTTTTATTTTCACTAGGCAATAAAACAGGAATAATTTTGTCTATTAATACAAATTGATATTTCTTTCTCATGGATATATAATAATACAGAATGTTGGTCTAATATAGATATTTAATTTGTTCCTTACTGGTGGACTTTAAATTCATTTTATTTTTTAATCCCAACTAACAATGTATCAATAAAGCCGTATAAATGAATCAATACATTCAAGAAGTAGGTTTTTAATTCCAAGAGATGAATTTCTAGGTAAACAAAGTTTTGATGAATATGGGGAGATTTCATGAGATGAGGTAGGTAAAGTTGTTCTTTTCATTACTATCAGTATAAACTGAAAATATTTTAACAGTAACGCTAATGGCCTCAACCTCTGTCCAAGGAGACTTTATGAACCTTAAGTGAAAACATTGACAATTGGTTGATGCTGCGAACCTATAACCCGCACTGAGCAGGCTGTGGTGAGAGGATAGGGAGTTGGAAACCTGCTCAGTTTTCAACCCCATTCCACACAAAATATTGCCCAGACTGCTACCAATCTAGGATACCTTTATGCCTCACTTTATAATATATGCAATAATCTTGAAAGTTGTTTGTATTCACATTAGAAAAAACTGCCAAAGTACATTTTGATTTCAACTCATCTAAAGTTAGTATAAGATTTTGACATTCCTGCTTGTCTCCAGGAGAGTGTTATGAGAATATGTAGCTAAACAGAGTTGAACTTTCCCATTTGAAATAATGTATGTAGTTGTATTTTTGCAGTACTTTGCTTCTTGGTAGTGTTATAAGGAAGGAACTTATCAATAAATTCTTTATATCATTATTATGGGTTAAATTGTCTACTCAAATTTATATTATAGAAACCTTGCCAATAGTACTTCACAGTGTAAGTGTATGTGAAGATTTAGTTTTTAAAAAGATAATTATGCTAAAATGAAGTCAGAAGTATGGTCACCTTCACAAATTATTATGGTCCTGGCCAAATGCACTGCAGAGGCTCTGGGCATTCTTCATGTTTAATTCTATGTAGGAATTTCCTTTTCCATAATTATGCACCAAAATTTGCCTTCTTAGAAATTTTAAGCTACCTTCTCTTTTCTATATGATTTCAATAGAGAGACAACTAGGTAGTAATAATGATATTTCTTTGTAATTTATTGTGAAACCATCTTCAATGGAAACCAGGTATTATTGAAAACATATATTCTAGCATGCAATAAACTCAAAGGTGTCCTTGGGGACATTGCATAATTCTAAGAATCCTTACTACAGCTAGATATCATCTTATCTCAGATTAGCTTTTCCATTTCTTAATATTAACAGTTTATTAATTCAATTGATAGCATGTACATATATCTAGTGCAATTTCACCCGCTGTTTATGATGTATTTGTACATTTGAACAATGAAATCCTTAACAGTTTTGCAAAAAGAGAATCTCTGAATCAACGTTTTGATAACTCAAAAGTCAAAGAAAATTGTCCTTAAAGCTGGTCAGATCTTTATTAAAACTCATTTATTAATTCTTAAATTCAAATTCATTTCTAAATTTTATTCTTTGTCATATATTTAATTTTTTTCAAATTTAAATTTTTAATGACTTTTTTTGTGAATTTCACATCATGCATTTTGATCCCACTCATTTCCCCTATTTCCCCTCTACCCTTGTAACCTCTTGACCCTAAGATAAAATTTAAACGAAAAGGAAAAGAGAGTAAAGAAGAATCTCATTACGGAAACCGTAGTGTGACACAATGAATCACATGATCCTTTAGTTAATATATCATCACTTGCAAATGTTCATTACAATGAGTCATTGGTCTGGTTTGAGGTTTCATGTTTGCAATCTTTATCGTTTTTTTTTTTTTTTTTTTTTGGTTTTTGAGACAGGGTTTCTCTGTGGCTTTGGAGTCTTTATCGTATTTTTAACATCTGAGTTCTTTTATCTTCTTGCTATTTTTTTTTCTTGCCTTGAGAAAGCAATCTTTGCAATCTCCTTGTGGAACTGATACAAGGGACCTGGGATTGTGGAGGGAGGAAGTCAGGAATGATATTTTACATCTGTACTGCTAGTCCTCAAGAAGCTGAGACAGGAGGAAATTAGAAACCAGCCTCGCTATATAATAAAATTCTGCCTAAAAACATAAACAGAAACAAACAAAGAAAGAAAACTAAAGAAATATTGAAAAATTTGTATATAGAGATTCAGAATGAGTGTTTTTATTAGCCTCTGTTTATTTTATATAATAATGATCTTCATTGTTTTCATACATATTTATCACGTTGATTGATCATAGTCACCCCAGTAGCCCCTCTGGACTCACATTAATCCTTTTTCTCTTTTTAAAGAAGCCAGTGCCTACTTTCATTCCTTATGTGTATTTTTTAGACAGGAGAATTTTCCTTGACCCTGTTTCCAGTTGGGTATGCTCCATTTACTAATCAGTGATGCCGACATCACCACTTACTGCCCAAATTACTGTCTCTCTTACATTAATTGCATTTTTTATGAAGTTGTTCATTCCTTTGGAAGCATGCTTGGCTTGATTGACTTTGACTTCTGGTCAGTGCTGCCTTTCCTCCTTTACGATATTCAGATGCTGGTCTAAGTGAGCTCTGACTGCTTCAACTATGACGCTGCCAATTTAGTCCTCTTTAGTCTTTGAAGGTTTCTGGTATGGTAACAATTCTCCTGCATAATCCAATTTTAATATCAATGTGATACATTCCTCTTGTTTCCTTCTTGCACTATGTTTTATTGTAGCTGTGTGGCAGTCATTTACAGCAACCACAAAATAAATGCAGAATGTGCAAGGGCCAGTGTCATTCATTCTCCACCTCATGAAATCATGATGACTCTGAAAACAGTGCAAAAAAAAAATGGTAAGACCAGTGGAGAAGTCCAGAGGACTCAAGATGAGAAAATTTTCTTTTGGTAGAGTGTGGGAATGGATATAATTTTGGCTTGATGACTCTATTCCAGTTACTTCAAGCAGGCATCATTTAAGTAAAGCATTGAAGTACAGACAGCATTTCATATTTGTGGCAGACATAAGAGTTCTGTAAGTCAAAAATACAATATTTTCAGTGGCACAGAAATGAGAATAGTGATGGGGATCAAAGACAAGCATCCCTCATCCATTCCTTCAAGCAGTAAACCTCAAATGGGGTCTTCTTCCAGCATGGCCACCAGGATAACACACCTCAAATTAAAGCAAGTCCCTGAGCTTTGTTTTATTTGAAATAGCATTTATCACTGTCTCCTACTAAAGTTTATTTTAATTATCATAACAATCTTTTGAGGCAAGTCTTTTTATGATGGTGATTCTGCATCTGGAAAAAATAGGATAGAAGGAAGAAATGTGGTTATTTATGTGCCTATGCAGTAATGGATTCTGACGTTAAATTTGTAAATCTGGTTCCAGAGTCAGTGGTCTTAATCACTACATCTGGTAAATAAACATTAGCGGGTTGAGTGATGTCTTCACAGGAAATACAGAAAGACAGTGAATGGCTTTGAATGATAACAAGCAGAGGAGTTTGACAAAATCAAAACTATAATTTAGAAAGATAGTCGTAGCAACAGTGAATATTGATTTTGACTGGGAAATGAAGCTGTGTAAGTGAGTGGCTCTTGCTTTACTGCAGATGACAGATGATGGAGTTTTGAGTTAGGTGGTAGCTGTAATGATACACAGAAGAGAATTTTATATGGGTGGAATCAACAGGGATTGGATCAGAAAACAGCAATCAAATATAATAGCAGAAGCATCAGCCAGGACTTTACAGATCACAAGTGATAGAAAGCCAACTCATACTCACATAACAAAATCAAAATGTATTGGTTCATATATTTGAACCAAAGTAATCTTGTCTCTTACAATTTCTGAGATTCACTTTCCTCTCAAGGGTTTCAACTTCAGACAGGCTCTCTATATGTAGCAATGAAGATGTCTCCTGGTACTTCAAAAATTACATTATTTGGGAACTGGAAACTGTCAATAAAAAGGGACATCTTTTCCATATGTTTTACATAATTCAGTAGATAATTGCAGTGGTTTAGCTTGGCTCAGATGGTCAAATTAAAAGCTAGAGGTTGGGGAAATCTTGTTTCAATCCCTTGAACTGGTGGTCAGGAAGAATCTTAAAATTAGAATCTAGAAGACAGACAAGAAATATCTGGAGCCTAGGAAGGTCAGTAAATGCCGTCTATATGAAGTAAGCATGTGCAGGAAACAATAACATGTTTGGAAGTAAAATTACTAATCATCCAAAGATAGAAACTTGAAAATCTGAGTAAAAATGACTTCAGACAAGTTTGAAATATTGAGTTTTTCTGAAAAAAGAATGGTATGTAAAAAAAAATGAAGCCAAGTCTTATAGTGTACCTTTTCAATCCTAGCACTCAGAAGGCAGAGACAATTGAATCTCTATAAGCTCAAAGGCAGCCTGCATTACGAAGTTCCAAAACAGGCAGAGCTACACAGTGAGACATGGTCTCAAAAAGCATAAATAAATAATGATAGACAAATAAGTGATAAATAAGTCAGATGTATAGACAGGTGGTTTCTGGGACAGGTGACTTCAGTGGAATTAAGAAAAGGAGCAGTTTTGCTATAAAAAGATACCCAGAGTCAAATTATAACGTTAAAACTCAGGGACAAGTATTTCAAGAAGGAAGTGGTTCCTTGGAACAGAAGCCATGTGGGAGTCAAGAAGGAACTAAGCAGCAAATCAGGACTGGGGAAATCACTCAGTTAGTAAAGTGCTTGTCAAGAAAACATGAGTTTGCTTCCCAGCCCCTAGGAAAAGGACTGGCCTTTTGCCAAGGAGACAGAGACAGGAGACTCACAGGCTCACAGCCCATCCAATCTATTCTATTCAGTGAGACCAGTTTCAGTGAGACCTTTTGAAAGAAACAAGGCGACTAGCTCCTACAATATGATGCTCAAGGTTGGCTACAGATGTTTTCTTGTAAAAACTCTTGCACTCCCATACATGTGAATATGTACACATAAACACGTGTGTACACACTCATACAAATTAGTAACAATTTAGCAACAATTACAAGTAAAACACAATCATGTGATAAGGAGTTAAAAATACGCAAATGAGAGAAAGGTGGCCATAGATTCCAGGCCCACCTACCAAATATCCTACTCCACAATTACAGTGCTGTCTTTGTTTGACTGGGCCAAAACACGTCCAGATACATATATGTGTCAGTGGAGGTGTTTCCAGGAGAATCATACAGTCACTAAAGCATGTGGCTCTGTGTAAGGTCTCTGGCTGTCATTGGATCAGCTAAAAAGCTCAACCAAGATGCTGACTCAACCCCATGCAAGAGAGAGCACCTCATGCCCGACTACTTTGACCTAGGATGTTGGTCTATTCCTTTTTGAATTTAGCTTAAACATTGACTCATCTTGGCTTTTACGGCAGTCAGCTCCGATAACAGAAGGATTCTGTCAGCTCTTTTGTTTTGCAGACATTCAAACTTGAACTAGGCTTGACAAAGAGCTCCCCATATGACTGGGTTGCTGGTACCAGATCTCAGGAATTTACAGCCTCCATAATTGATGGAGGAGGGGCCACTTGTTGATTCCCAGCATCCCGGCTAGCTTAGACCGGCAAAGTTTTGGCATGTCTAACTCTGGCAGCAGCTTCATGGGGTCTCTGACTCCGCCCTTCTTTCTCCCAGCATACAGCCTAGCTTTTCCTGCCTACTTAATTTCTGCCTTGCCATAGGTCCAAAGCAGTTTCTTTATTCATTGATGGTAATCACAGAACACAGAGAGGACTCCTACATCAAATTGAAACATTCAATTCCTAATAACAGTATGTGTATGTGTATGTGTGTATGTGTGTGAGAGGTTGTGCCCACATGTTGGCGTACTCTCTTATGTTTATGTGTTTATCTCTATGTGTGTATTCTGTTTGCATCCCCCATCTTTCTGTGTGCATTTTAATCCACAATCAGGAATCAGAGTGAGGTGAATGCTGTTACCCAGCCAACTTTATCCTTTTATGAAGTCTAGGAGTCTCATAGATTTAGTATTGCCACCTGCACAGTTAAGGCAGCTGTTCCTACTCTAGTTAACCCAATTTAGATGATCCCTCACTGGCATGTCCAGAGAACTCTCTCCTAGGTGACCCTGGCAGCCTGAAGTTTGTGTTAACCATCACAACATTCAGTTCCACAGAGATGCCATCTGTGAGAAAAACATGGATAAGCATAGAAATAGCCTGCGTGAGAGCAAAAACAAAGGGTTGTATGTGTGTACACAGGTCACTTCTCATGACTAGGGCTCAACCACCATTTAAAAACCAAGAACTTAAGAAGCCATGGGTAAAAAATCTCCTACTGAACACAATCAACCCACAAAATCATGAGAGAAGACAATAAATAATATTTAACCCCATGTTGTTGCATGGCAAAGAATAAAAAGAACAGATATCTCTAGAGAGGGTGATGGAGTGTATAGGGTACTGTCTTTTAGTTTTCTGTTGTATTTCATTTTAATTTAGGAAGTTGACTTGAAGTTTAAGTGGCCCGTGACTTTGTGTTTGAAAAAGAAAACTTTCCAGTAGTAAATGTGTCAAGAGCCAGAAGGATAATTACCTGTATCTTTCAGAAAGGGCAGATGGGAAGACAGGAAGAGTACAGAATCTGGGTGTAGAGTTAAAACTCCGAGAGGTATCTATCTGTGTAAGTATCTAAAGAATATAGGCTGTTGATTTAGAATCAGATTCTGAAGTTTGCATTGTCTCATTGATCAAAGTATTCAGGCTAATTCCTCCTCTCCCTGCTTTCTAGTGGTTGGAATCAGCCAGGGCCACTTGGAAATGCAAAATGTTCAACAGGCCTCATCAGGCTTTGTTTGGGGCCTTTTGAACTGAATACCATTGACTACTGTCAACACTTTCCTGTCTTATCTCATGCCTTGGGCACTGAAGTTATGAGCTGTTGCACTTAAAGAATCATTTAACACAGTTACCTCATTGTTTTTTGCCCAGTTGAAATGGAAAAAAAATCACAGATATGATTTTGTCATTGCAGTACCTTGGCGGATCTGCCAATTTATCTTCTGCAGTGTGCAAGGTGTAAACACTTCTAACTTTTATGCTCTGAACACGTATCATCCTTGAATGCTTCATTTTATTGGTATAGAAGTAATTTCTGAAGGTCACTCTATATAATACATGAAACTTGAAGGTTCACGCAATTTATGTTCATTTCAGATAATATCATACAGCATTTAGGAACTATCAACTTTCATTTTCTAAATGTTTGATCTAATAAATTTAAAGATAAATATGTTATGAGCCTTCTGGGAACACATACCCGATGTTGGCTGTGAAAAATCATATTCAAATATTGATTGAAAAAATGTAAGCTCTTTGACTTCTTTTCTTTAGAAGATTTTAATTCCTCTCAGTCACATTTTACTGGATTTAAGATTGTGACAAAAATATGTTTAGGAGTGTAAAAGGTATAGGGGGAAAAAGACAAAATGTAAAGTGCAATTCTCCCTTTGGCAATTGTTTTAGGTACAGTTTCTGTTGCTGTGAAGAGACACCAAGACCATGGAACTGTTGTAAAGGAAAACATTTAATGGGGTTACTTATATTTTCAGACATTTAGTCCATTATCATCATGGTATGACATGGTGGGATGCAGGCAGACATGGTGCTGGAGAAGGAGCTGAGAGTCCTATGTCCTGCAGGTAACAGGAAGTGAACTGATACACTGAGTGGTATCATGACCATATATGAGACCTCAAAGCCTGCCTTCACAGTAACACAGTTCTTTCAACAAAACCGCATGTACTGCAATCATGCCATATGTCCTAATAGTGCCACTCTCTTTAGGGGCCATTTTGTTTCAAACCACCACAGCAGTTCTGATAATTTGAAGCTTGTTAGGTATAATCTCAGGCTATTTAAATGGATTTCATTATTATACACTAACTGCATAAGCATTCATGTTATTTAAATGCCCTTAATTATGTTATTTACATTTTATGTAATGGTTGAAAGATATTGACAATCTCTTTGGACCTGACCTTCTTGATCATATCTCATGTGATCCACTGGCTTTCCTGTGGATAAGAGCTCTTCATGAATCTGTGTAGTGTGCTCTTTCATGATTATAACACTGAGGGCACTATGAGTAACCAACCACACATACCTCTCCCCCATATCATTACTCACCACAGACCTTTCTAGCGGCTGTAAAAAGACATTATTTTCCCATTCACAGAGAAAAGAAAGACATCCCCAAGAGCACCATCAGACAAACTCTTCTTTCAGCAGTGCCTTTCTTAACAACCCGCCCTACTTTACTAGCTCTCCTCCTCTGGGTTCTACGAATTAGATGTCCAAGTGTTCATTTCCTTCTCTCATAGTGATTAGCACTTTGTGCCTAGTGTGAAAATCTATAGACAGAGACTGCTTGTTCATCCCGGACACTCAGATACAAATACTCACACAGAAGCTATATTAATTACAACATCATTTTGCATATTCCTAGCTAACTCTTACATCTTAAATTAACCCATTTCTATTAATCTGTATATCACCGCATAAACATGGTCTACCCATAAGGTTCCATCTGGCTTCTGTCTCCTTCAGTAGCTACATGGCATCTCTCTGACCCTGCCTACTCTCTCTATATATATCTCTTTCATCCTGGCTATATTCTACTCCACTATAGGTTGGTACATCTTCTTTATTAACCTATGATAATAAAACATATTTACATCATACAGAGGGGAATCCCACATGAGAAATCACTTCCATATCAAAAGGAAAAGAGTCAATGGGGGACCTTTTAGCTTCCACAACCGCTAACTGACACAAGACTTCAACCAAGTGTCTTTTTCTGCTCTTAAGCATTCAAACTGAAGGAAATCTTTTGTATCCTTTGTGATATTGCTAATTTCCTTACCTGCTTAACATCAATATCTTGTCTTCTCCCTATTAATGACTTAAACACTTTCCCTGTTCCCTTGTATCTTCCACAAATGAGTGGATTAATGCGAAGATCTCTCCTGTGTGTTCTTCATGCTCCTATTACTAGATATACTACAATACTGTCTACCCTCAACATCCCAGAAGCCACAAGAACACCTTTCAGTGTCTATCTGCTCACTTGAATATCACCAAGATCTCTATCTTACATGAAATTAGCATCCATCCTCCCTATCAGTCACCAAGATCAAGTCTATCTTCCTGTATTTGATCATCCATTCATTTAATGCAATAGCCATAATTAAAGTTAAACTTTATTGATGCTACTGTGGGAACCAAGAAATACAGGCCCATGTCTCACCATTGTCTGGTGACTAATAGGCGCAATTTGCACCTTCCAACATAGGAGGTGGTCACCTGGCTCTTTTGAAGTTAAGCAAACTGGGTGCCATCCTGGCAGGTGGTCTGGATATGCCAATGTATCTCTGCTCCTTTCATTGTAACTATGAGGTCACCTGGGGGAGAAGATGTTTTCTGCCTGTGCGACCAAGTGTTGACCAACTATATGTGACTTGAGTCATCTGGCTACCTAGACAGGAGAATGTTAATGAAGCCTTTTGATACCCAATTCCCCAGTTTATGTTTCATATAAAAGCTGTGGAAAAATTAACGATCGTGATTTTCAGGATCTGAATAATCCTTGAAACTGCCTCCTGATACTGTCTAGTGATTTGTGTTTTTATTTTCCTATGCCTTGACCCTAGTGAGAAGTGTGTTGTTGTTGTTGTTGTTGAGGCCAGTCCTCAACATGCCACCCTGCATATTGGACATATATAAATGGCAATTTTCCCATGTTTCTGCCTACTAACTTTCCTCTCCTAACCCTTCCTTGTCAAGAAAACTACCAACTTCTGGGAACTTTACTGCAAATTTTCTTCAAATTCAAACCTCTGTTTTCACCTTGGTCTTCTTTAATTTGAAAATTTCTCTGTTTATCTACATTACTATAAAGAGTCTGTTTTTTCAAGCTAGGAGCAGAACCCTGGGATGTCTGCGTGAGAGACAAGCACTTTACCATGGACTCGTAGCCTCACCCTGCCGTAATGTCTTACTTGGTCCTTTTGGGTCTGTTCTATTACATGTTGATAGCTTTCTGCATATGGGCATTATAATGGATCAAAGAACAGATTCACTGTGAGTTACTGGCTCACATAGTGTAATACTTATTTCTTGTATCATAATGTTCATTCATGTCTTAAACCTGCAAACTGTCATAAGATAGGTATTAGGCATTCCCAGGTCTCCTACCAGCCTTCTTCTGTCCAGGCTTCCTATAATCAATCTTGCATGGGCGACTTGCAATCTCCAGAGTTGTTTGTGCCTCTGATAATGTGGGTCATGGCTCTATTGCATATGTCTTTCTCATTCTCTCCAAAACTTTTATCACTCTTTACAAGTGCCAAATGCTTCATGATGTCTTTCCTGATATATTCATTACAAATCAGCCGAATATAAAATGAATTGGTTCTTTCTTGTGGATTCTACTGTAAAAAAATAGAACTTCATATAATTATAGGTCTCTGTCCTGTTAGATCTACTAATACCATGGACAATGTTTTAAAATACTGAATTACCTTATTAATTAACATACAGATGAAGGTATGAGTTGTATGTGATTCTTTCTGTGTCTCAGCTTTGTTCATTCCTATATACATGGAAGATGCCATGAATACTATAAGGCTAGGCCTAGAGTATTCAGAATAAGTCTGCAAGTCACTCAAGAAAAGCATCACAACCTACTGGTGATGCTGTACAAAACATTTATTTTTAAAAACCTAGAATGCATTTTGTAATTTTCAATTTGTCTCTTTATATAATAAGTGCCTTGATTTGCAGGAACCCTTCATTGGGTACCATTACTAGAAAGTGTAATGGTTTGGCAGTTCCCATGGAGTGGCAGATCCCATGTTGTGAGCCGTGGTGCACAGTGAGTCACTGTGGGTGATTTAGGGCAGTGGTAGGTGGAAGACCATGGCAGGTCATGAGGGGCAGCTGGTCTCACCACCCAAGGCCCCTGTGGGTCCCAGGCAGGTGGGAGGCAGCAGGTGAAAGACCTTGGTGGGTCAGAGGGCAGTAAGTCCCACAAGCAGCAAAGGTGGGTAAGAGATGGATAGGCACTCTATGCAGACAGGGTGGGTATAAGTTGATTTAGTGGGTTATGGAAGGGAAGGAGAAAGGGGAAAGGAAGAGAGAAAAAGAAACAGAGAGGGGAAGAGAAGAGAAGAGGCAGCAACCACCTCTTCTGAAAAGAGACAGGACAGAGAGAGAACACAGGTCCTGGAAGTAGAAGGAAAATCTGCTTGCCTTGGTGGTGGTGGGGGGGTAGAGTGGGCAGAGTTTGTCTCTTAAAGGGACAGGACAGACCAGTACATTCCCATCTCTTTTTTTTATAATTAGAAGGTGGAAAGTTAGACACAACAGGTTAAAGGAATTGGGACAACAGATTCTCAAGACTGCTTCCTGCTTATTTGTGGACCTCATCTTGGGGGGAAAACTCGAGAAAGCTGAGTGCTGGTTACATCTTGGGGTAGCTGGTTTCTTTACTCCTGTCTGGTGTTTGTGATTTGGAAATATCTGGAGTCTGTCAGACCTGCTTAAGGTTTTGGCAGAAGAGAGGACAAAGTTAAGTTTAGGAAAAAAGAAAAAAAAGTTTTAGGACCAGGGAATTTGGAAATGTAATGGTCTGTCCTATCCCTTTAAGAGACAAGAACTCCCCCTCCCTCTTCTGCCAAGGCAAGCAGATCTTCCTTCTGCGTCTACCCTGTGATCTCTCTCTCTCTCTGTCCAGTCTCTCTTCAGAACAGGTAGCTGCTGCTTCTTATCCTCTCCCCTCTCTCTTTCTCCCTCTCTCTCTTTGCTTCTCTCTCTCCCTTTCCCCTTTCCCCTGCCCTTCCATAACCCACTAAATAAACTATTCCCATCATCTCTGCATGGCATGCTCATCTGTCTCTCACCTGCCAGGCTCCTCTTTGGACTGCTGCCCCACTGACCTGTTGAGGTCTCTCACCTCCTCCCACCTGCCTGGGACCCACAGAAGCCTTGGTTGGTTGGTTTGACAGCCTGCCTCTTGTGGCCCGCTGAGGTCTCCCACCCACTGCTGACCTAAACCACCCACAGTGGCCACTGTGCACCAAGGCTCCCAGTCTGCCGTCCCTTGTGGCCTGCTGCTGCCCCTCAGGGAACTTCACCGCTATTTTATCTAAGTCATTACAGAAAGTACAAGAAGTAAAAGAATATATTCAAGGACACACAGGCATAGAGTGTCAGAGCTATGGATTTTTTTTTTTACTTAGCAATCATATGTCCTCAGTTTAAATCCCAGCACCATCCTCTCCCACTGCAACATACCTGGTATCTCCATGACTCTTTCTTCATCCCTACAATCAGGAAAACAGTGGCGCCTACCTCAAGGAACTTTGTAAAGGGTAAATAAGCAATGCGTCTCTACCTCTTAGTAGTCTAGCAGTCACATAGGTAACGTTCTACTAATATTAAGTATTATAGGACCTCTGAAAAAGAAGTACTACACTTATATAGTCATAATTCCCAGCCCCACAATAATTTAAGATTATGAATTAAAAATATGTATCGAGTGACTTTGGACACTATCACTGTGATGGGTGATTTTCATTGTCAATATGATTGAATTTAGAAATTAACTAGGAGACACACATCTGTGTGTGTCTGTTGATGTTAACTGGAGAGAACAGAGCCACCTTAATTGTACCTGCCTACCTCCGTGGGCTTCTTAGAAGAAAGAAGAGAAAGGAGGCTGAGCAGCATTTATCTCTCTCTCCTCTGAGTATAGACCAGTAGGACCAGCTCTATCACCTTACTGGAGCTATGAGTTCCACCACCACAATGAACTCTATATTTTCTAATATTTCCTTTAAGGTACATTTTCCAAGTATTTCTCACAGAAAGGAAAAAAGTAATTAATATTATTACTGATGATAAAAAGTCTCATGGCTACCTGGTTAGGTGTCCAATCACAACTGCTTGGATGATAACTAGATAAACCAATCTTATCATGATCTAGTCTCTTAGAAACAAGAATAGCGGCTTAAGGCTAAACTGAATTTTATAAGGAAGCATATTTAGACTTCCTAACCCACTGCTGTACATTAAAATACATTTTATTTGGTGATAGGACTGTTTAGAAAGTGGTTAAGTTTAATGGGTGTTTTAGGTTAGGTCCTTTTTCCTCCATTCTGACTGATACTCTAAAAAGAAGAAAAATTTTGAACTCGTACAGTACTATGTGCATGCGAGGGACAAAATAGGAAGATGATCTTTTCATACTGAAGTCAAAGCGAAAGCCCTCTACTGAATTCGAACCAGAAATGAATTGACCTCAAACTTCCTGGCTCCATCACTAAGTGAAAAAAAAAATGAGCATTTGTTTTTAACTAATCCACAGGTCTCCATTTTGAGAACTGATAAGAATTAATGTAGAGGGAGAACCCCTACCCATTATCATCACACAGTTTAATCAAAGTTCAAACTGAGTCAAACAAAGGAATGAAGATATTTGTAACTTGCTTCAGATCAGGCAGACTGCCCTAGCTATAAACATCACAAATTCTTCTTCAAACCTTTAGCTTCTGCAAAATTAATGAAAATGCAGTAGGAAAATACAAATGTCAGTAATCTAGAGTACAAAGAGTAATTGTTATAATCAAATTTTAGTGTAAGTTGTTCAACTTTGTATGTTTAAGTTTCCATCAATGGGCCCCATCTGGTAGTTACTTTAAACAATTTCTTTAAGTTTGGGGAAGATTTTAATGAGCAAATTAGACCCTTTGTAAAGTGTTAATTATCCTGGGTCAAAGTTCAAGGTTTTATTTATTTTCAGTGTTATCGACAATTTAATAAAAGGAAAAAAAGAACTTCAGAATAATTATGTTTTAGGTACAATTCATTCATGTAGCATTGTTAACTTTTCCAAAGGTCTCTTAATTTGTTTCTCTTTGTTTGTTTGAGAAAGGGCCCTACTAAGTAGCCCTGGAAGACCAAGAATTTTCTATGTAGAACAGGCTGGCTTTGAACTCATAGAGCTCAGCTCTGTCTCTCAAGTGATACAATTAAAGACGTGTGGAACTCTGTTCAGTCTCCCAATTAAAGTTTTATAAGAAAAAGACAAAACTCAAAAAACCCAAAGCAAAATCAATGTAGTACTCTTTATACAAAGAGGAAAAAAACCTCTGCTGATAAGGATTCTGCTTTATTGCAATTATTTTTATAGTTGGAAAGACAGAGCAGAGAAGATCAAGCAAGAATTGATGGTGGTGTCAAAGCACCGAGAAATGTCATTGGAGATGGCTGAACTACTATATAATTTTCTTGAAAGGAACTACAGTCTTCCAAAAGAGATATTATCTCCTGTCATTTCTTTGAAAAATAGAGCACCTGATTCTAATGCTTCTTCTTTGACTAGGCTTCCCAGTAGGGACTGGATGGTGGCCAGAAAAAGCAAACGTTTTGCCTGTGTTTCTTTTGTTTGTTTTCTGAGGAGCAGTCACTGTTCCTCCCTTCTTTATAATTCAGTGTTGAAGTGCTATTGTCTAGATTGTAGATTTCATCTATTGCTCAGACTTCCCACTTTTCATTGCAGAGTGGGAAAGGTCAGGGTTACACTCAGAAGAGACTCCCCAGGAAGTTGCAATAACGTATATGTGTGTTTTTTACTTATCAAATGCACTATTATGAGATCAACACAATGTTTTAGTTTTCACATGCTTATTATTTAAGTTCATTTTTATGAACATTAAAACTTTAACCAAATAGTGTGCAATTATAATACATCCCTTATAAATTTAATAAACATTATTATTGGGATATATTCAGTGTGCCACACACAGTTCTTGAGACAAAAAATAAGATAAAGTGGGTTGAAGAAAAAAAAAACAGCAAAAACAATAGCCTGTGTCTTGTCTCTACTTTTCTTCCTACTACTGGAATCAAAACCTCTGTTTATAAAGTAAGGACATGACCTGACCGCTACAACGTTGAGAAGGGTTTTATCATCCGTATGAGAGAAAGTACAGTCAGAGACATCTGGAAGACTCCGGAGCGGGGAGAGAATGTACTGGGCTGAATAAGGCCAGTGTGCTGAACCAGGCTGTGAGCAGAGGAGGCAAGACAGAGCAGAGGAGTTAGAGAAAGAGAACAAAGAGGAAAGAGGGCCAAGAGAGAAGGGGCCCAAAGGGCAAACAGGGAAGGGGCCAAGAGGAATAAGAGACAACCAAGACTTGAATTTTGCATGCAAATGGATGGAAATAGAAAACACTATCCTGAGAGAGGTAAGCCAGACCCAAAAAGAGGAACATGGGATGTACTCACTCATATTTGATTTCTAGCCATAAATAAAGGACATTGAGCCTATAATTCGTGATCCTAGAGAAGCTAAATAAGAAGGAGAACCCAAAGAAAAACATATAGGCATCCTCCTGAATATTAACCTTCATCAGGCGATGAAAGGAGACAGAGACAGAGACCCACATTGGAGCACCGGACTGAAATCTCAAGGTCCAAACAGAGCACGAGCAAGGAACTCAGGACCACAGAGGGGTGCACCCACACACTGAGACAATTAGGATGTCCTATTGGGAACTCACCAAGGCCAGCTGGCCCGGGTCTGAAAAATCATGGGATAAAACTGGACTCGCTGAACATAGCGGACAATGAGGACTGCTGAGAACTCAAGAACAATGGCAATGGGTTTTGATCCTACTGCACGTACTGGCTTTGTGGGAGCCTAGGCAGTTTGGATGCTCACCTTACTAGACCTGGATGGAGGTGGGTGGTCCTTGGACTTCCCACAGGGCAGGGAACCCTGATTGCTCTTTGGGCTGACGAGGGAGGGGGTTTGATTGGGGGAGGGGGAGGGAAATGGGAGGCGGTGGCGGGGAAGAGACAGAAATCTTAAATAAATAAATAAATAAATAAATAAATAAATAAATAAATAAAAGAAAAAAGACAAAGACATAAATAAAAAAAATAAATTTGGATGTAAAGTTGTTTCACAGTAAAAAAAAAAGAAAAGAAAAAAAAAAGAAAAAGAGACAACCAAGAAAACCAGAATAACCCCATGGTCGAAATGGCAGGGTTATATATGAATGGGAAGCTAGGAGACAGTGTATTGATAAAAATAAATAAATAAATAAAGGCAAAGTGGGTACCTTTTGTGCCCTGCTAAAGTATGCTACTAACCAAGCACACCAAGCACCCTAGAGTTAGTGTTAGAGGTTTATTGGGGGAGGGAGGGGGGAGTAAAACGCTGCCTTAGAGTGAAGACCTGAGTGAGGCAGGCAAACTAACAGAGAGACAGACAGCAGGGAAGAGACAAGAGGAAGAGGGGAAAGAGAAACAACAGAGGCAAGAGAGCGAGCTGTGCCTGGCAGACACTTTTATGCGGTGCACATGTCACATAGCTGATGGTGGAGGGCACCTGGCTACAGGAGATGACGTCACTGCTTTGTTGGCAGAGAAAGACTACTGCTGTGGCAGGAACTAAAGATAAACCTGTGAGCTGGAGAAGTTTAGGGTAGAGGACACGGTGAGAAAAGCAGAGAGGAGCTGAGGCCAGCATGGCCTTTGTAACAGGTACTTGCAATGCTGAGAGAGCCTAGAAGCCAGCATGAGATTTAATATGCTAATAGGCACTATAGTGAGCCATTTGGCCTGAGTTTCTTTTGGTGCTGCCATGCTGACCAAAAGATCTTGAGGTAGAAGGGGGCTATTTTACTATACGTTTTATCAAGATGGCAATAGTTTGAAGGAGGTGATCACATTACATCCAATAACAGAAGAAGAAAGCTGTGGACAACTGTGTTCAGTTTACTCTCCCCAGTGTATGTATCTTTGGTCTTAAAGACCTCCGGAGTGGGAAGACTCTCACTCAAGTCTCCGGATAACACGACCCCCCAGGAACTCATGAGAGACCCTTGCTGCAATCACACAAGGTTCATTGACAGGACAGGAACCAGTGCACTGGGGCCCGAAACTCATTTCCCACGCAGGGGAGAAGTTCGACCCCCAGGAGCTGAGAGAAGGGGTATTTAAGGGAAGAAACCACAACCCAGTAATCCAAAGGGGGTAGGGAGGGCGTCATTGGAAAATTCCGACAACACCAGTGATTATTGAAAAATTCCAAAAATACCAGTGATAATCACAAAGGGGTAAATCCGTATTTCTCAAGATTATAATCTAACTTTATCTTCAGCTAGTTCCTGAAACAGAGTCACTGAACCTGCTAACCTAGATTTTTGGCTCTATTTTTTTCTGCTAGATTTTTGGCTCTATTTTTCCTGCTAGAGGGGTCTGGATTTATGCGGGTCTTTCAGGCCTAGAGAAAAATTCTGCCTAGAATTAGGTGGGCCATTCCACATTAGTTAAAGCCAGTAAGACAATCCTCCTCAGCCACTCCCACAAGCCATCATAATCCAGACAAATCCTCTTAGAGACTTCTTTCCCAGTGAGTCTATTAAGAGATAGTTAGCACTAATCATCATAATACCTGAATTTCTCAACAATACAGCAACTAGTCATATGATCATTATAAGGGTGAACTTAAATTAATGAAAATTAAATTCAGTCTAAAATTCAATTAGCCATACTATATTTTCAAGTGCTCAATATCTCTGTGTCATTAGTTATAGGGAAGATCAGGACATAAAGGTCCTTGATCATTGCTGAGAGTGATTTTCTGGTTGAAAGGTTTGTATGTTCTCATGCTTGTTTAGTATGGTAAAGCACAGTTTCATTTTATGTATGATGAACAGCACTGTGGTGAAACCTGACTTGTTTTAAACATGTTCATCAAAAGCATTTGATGTAAGCTTCTTATATATATGTAGAATGTCTATGTAAAATGAGATGTTATTAATATTAATTTCTCACCAATGGAAAATATTTACTGTTAGCATGCACAAGCAATTATGACAGCAAACAATATCCTGAGTCCCCAGGGCTTCAGAGAGATGGACATTAGCATTCAACAATTACAGAATTTGTGTTTGAAAGGTCAAGAGGTCACACGTAAGTGTTAGCAGAGAAATCTATAATAGGTGATCATATAGGTGGCGGCATTTCTAAGGGGATAAGGGATCAAAAATGCTAATTAGAGAAACAAAGTTTGGCTTAAGGAGCAGCTGAGAGCAAGGATTCGAACACAATCAATATGGATTCATTGAACAGTAGCTTACTGCATCTTTGAAACACATTGAGCATGAGACTTTGCAAGTGACCTCGTGTCATGCTCTTACAGAAACAAGACGAATCACTTTCGGTTGTGCGGGGTCATGGTAAGATTAATGTGGTAACAGCAGCATGATAATTTAATGCCTCTATGATGCTTGTAGTTCAATTAATTTCTTAATAAATGCTTGTAGTTATTTGCTTCTTTCACACACTTCTATTTGCATATATATATCCATTCATTATGTGAAGATTTAAGTGACTTTGCCCATATATGAACATTAACACTGATGCTGAAAAATCAGCATTCATAAGTCATTAACTATAATATCATGAAAGAGGAATGTAATATTTTCTCTAAGATGCATAAGTTTCCACATTTTCATATTTTTCTCTTCTATTTGAGAGCAAACTCTTTTTAAATTTTATATATTTTTATCTCAGCATTTATTAAACTCCACAGCAACACTCTGCCTGCTCTCATTTTATGCATCTTTATCTCAGCATTAAACTCTGCAGCAGCAACTGCCAGCTCTCAGGAAGCTTCTGAGTTTGAGGCTTCTTTTTCTTGCTCAATTATATACTGCTTCTGTGCAATCCTGTCTTCAGGGAGGAATACATGAAGGGTAGTGATGTGGAATAAATGGAGAAGAGTAGAGAAGTAGATTTTGTTTCAAGACATCACAGATGTGTTGTATGAGAGGCATCAAGACTGGAAAAGATATATATATGTGTGTGTGTGTGTGTGTGTGTGTCACTAACAGCAATGTCTGTGGCAGTTATAGAGAAGCAAGGCCTGGGGACAAGGAAAGGAGAGTCAAGTAAGCAGGAGAGATCCAGTTAGTACCGAAAGAAGTTAAAAATGGTTCAGTTTACATAGACACAGTTTAATAGTATTGGTTGAAAAAAAGGAAATGAAAAGGAAAGAAGTGTGGTGGAAAACAAAGTTTATTGTAGCTAAGAGGGAGAGCACACCACAGGTAGAGGCAGGAGCATTGGGGAGAGTCCAAAGTGGACATGCCCAAACTGAACTGGGCTATGTGGGAGAGGGGGAGGGGAAGGGAAAAGGGACAGAAGGAACCAGGTAAAGCAGTCAGGTGATCGAAGGCAAAAAAAAAATAGGAACAGGTAACCAAAATATCTGGATTATGTATGGAAGAGCCTCTGGGTGTAGGTCTGGAGAGTTCAGGGTAGGAAATGGGTTATACCAGTCATACCCTATAATATACCCATTGGTGATTGAGTGATGGGATCTATCAAAAAAAAAGTTAATACTGTTTTCCACCAGCTCTAGACTATACTGATTAATTAAGCACTTGACAAAAAGAATATTCAACATATTTGATAACAACGACATCTCAAATATCTGGAAATAATCTAAGCTACATGCCTTGATATCTAGAAATGATTTCATCTAGAGATGCAGAAACTGGCTTTTTTTATTGAAGAATTAAAAGACAGTGAAAATTTGAAGGACAGTTTGCCTGAAAATTTTAGAAAAATATCCCAGAATAGGCCAACTGTAAATGAGGCAGCTCCCCAGAGTTGGAGAATTGCAAAGGAAAAGGGCTAGTCATTTAAGTTAATCAGGCATGGAGGTCAGACACATGGTGTCCAAGCAGCCTAATAGGGAGGAGGGCTTTAGAAGAACAGTAAGAAAAAGCCTATTCAGGTTCCCATCAGCATTCAGAAGAGACAAAAAAAAAATAATTAATTAATAAAAAAAAAACAAGGAATATTGTCAGACTCTAAAAGATGCATAGAGCCAACAGCAGAGTGGAGTATGTGGGGTGAATACAGAGAATAAATTCAGTTTCTTATTGAAGGGACAGTTACCTGCCTACCTTTTTTTTTTTTTTTTTGGATTTTTCGAGACAGGGTTTCTCTGTAACTTTTGGTTCCTGTCCTGGAACTAGCTCTTGTAGACCAGGCTGGCTTCGAACTCACAGAGATCCACCTGCCTCTGCCTCCTGAGTGCTGGGATTAAAGGCGTGTGCCACCACCGCCCGGCTACCTGCCTACCTTTTTAACAAAGAGATCTACTGCCCAGTTGATTGCCTAGTCCATCTTGATCAAAGCCTCTAGTTTGGGTTGCTTAGAATGTTAAGGCTCCACACATCCCAGAGATCTTATCCACTTGACCAGAAGGAACTGGTTCTTCTTAGTAAGCTATCCTGCTTCTATGTCCGAAAGATGTATGAAAAATAAGACCGAAAATATTTCATACAGTTTGTCTCCAAATTCCTCAGATTTCCATTTTAACTCATTTTTATTGCTGTGTGAATAAGACATTTTCATAATCTAAATAAAATAAAGGATTACTTTAATGTGAATAAAATAGAAATTCCATTGTGCCTTTGAAATAATGCTTTAGTTAATACACTTTTGCACAATTTTTACTATTTCCAAAAGAAATGTCATTTGTTTTCCAATATTTACCCCATTTAATTAGCTCTATCTTTTTTTTCACTGAGTACCATGTTTTATTCTAAGTACCAAATGAGTGGTTTCAGCCCATAAAGTACCAGGAGGGACTATGGGTGGAGCTGTATCTTCCAGCAAAACCGCTCTGATCCTAATATCCAAGAATGGCTCTTTATGTGGAAAGATTCTCTGCAAATAGTGTCAAAACTATATTGTTTTGGATTAGAGTGGGTTCTGACCAATTGATTCTTATTTCCCTTAAACAGAGATTTGGACACAGAGACAAATAAGGACATAATGAGAGATCGAGACTATTGCTATTTTTCTTCAGGCTGAGGAAATCGAAGAACTGTAGGCCTCTCCAGGAGCCAGAAAAAGGAAGGAACAGTGTTTGTGAAACTTTCAAAGAGCTGTTAATTAGTCTTCTAGCCTCTAGAACTTACTGTGATGGGCCAGTGTTGCTATAAATTACCTGACTTCTGGAATATTCATATCAACTCTAAAAAAGATATATAGAGAAGAATATAGTTGACATTAGATTTTTTAATAAGAAAAAATGCAGGATAATATTAGTAATAAAATAATAATTTTGGCTATTTTTATGCTTGGTGTTATTTAATGTCTTTCATAAATTATTCCCTTTAAGAGTCTGATATCAAGGTTTAATTGAGCCTCCATAGGGCCCTTAAATATGAAAATATTGATCAGGTCATTAAAGCTTTTAAGCTAACATTCAGCAATTTGAAAAGATTGTATTTCTATGTCTTAGATTTATTTTCTTCTGACTATTCATTGTAATAGACTATATTAATATTTTTATTTACTATCTGAAATATTTCTTACACTGATATTAGGTTTCTCAGCTCACACAGTAAGCCAGATAAAGCTGAATTAAAAGTAAAATTCCAGGTTTATTGGCCAAAGCACTCCTGAATTACCTCTCCAGTCCCAAAAAGGATCAGCAAAAATTACATGGCCGGTCTTGAGGAGGGCTGTTAAATATCTTGTAGGCTTGTACTTGAGCAATTAGCAACTTCGGGGGAGGAGCCTGAACTTTAGGCAGTCTTTCTGAGGAAGCAGGGTTTGGCATGCCCCCCTCCCAAAGCTGGAGATTCCATCAGAACACTATTATATGTTTGTTGATCGCATTCATCCTGGCTGACACATTGTATATGCTGAAAGATATTTGATGAATACTTTTGATTCAATAACATATGTACTATATTGTCATTTCCAGAATTAGGGAGAAACAGTCTCCTTAGCTGCTGTGGTTAGCTTCCTAGGGCTCACACTGTGCTACACAGCATACTAGATGTGATCTTGAAACTGGACATGGCATGTGGCAAAATGTTCCAAGCAAAGACATAAAGAGGAAGCTTGGTTGCTGGTCCATTCTCAAGGATGAAAGTAAGAGGTGGCACCTAGGTTCTCAGAACAAAACTGCCATGGTCTTACTAAGATATGGCTGGCAAGTAGCAAGTCCTGTCTGTACAAGCCACAGAGTGGCTTTCCTTGAATGACTTGAATGACTTCTCCTGTCAGCTGTGGTAACCTGGAAATGGAAGAGGCATGTCAAGCTTTGGCCATGTAACAGTTTCTCATTAGCACTCGCTCATCTACAAACATAAGATTTTATTAGTGTACTTTTATTCATTTTTAATTTATTCTTGGAAAGTTTCATACATATATTTTATTGATAACATTTATCCTTTTCTGTCCCCTTCAGGTATACATAGCACTGGCTCAACCCATCTCCCTCCTAGCTTGTGTTGTCCAGTTAGTCCTTCCTGTATGGCCATGAGTATAGGCCAATCCCCTGCAAGATTAAGTAAATATTTTATATTATTTAGTATAACATCTGATGTCATTTCAGTATCCAATTAGATCATAACCTCATATTTTAATATTTTAAATATGCTTTAGTAAAAAACAATTTAAAAATCCACATCATGCTGACCTTTATCCTAGAGCCACCTTTGCTGAATTACAGCAGAGTATTGTTTGTTCTCATGTGGGGTATTGTTGATTATCTTCCTCCATTTTACCATAGCTTCCTGGTAGAAAAGTGTCGTAGGTACAAATCAGATGCCAGAAACAGAGAATCATCAAGCTCCACTCAAAGACATTCAATCTACCAATCTACTACTGTACCTGAGACACAGAAAATCTTCAGTATAGAGAGACTGTGTGAATCCTGGAAAGTATATGTGATTTTTTTTCATTTCTGTTGTTATGTATATCAGTATTCTTCCGGATGAAGAATGCTTAAATTTAAAAAGATACTTTGTGTTATTTGCTAACGTTTCTGTATGTAGGTATCTATGATATGTGTTGGTGTTAATTTTGGCACCTGGTGCCACAAGGCACACCTAGAGGTTTCAGTCATTTTTAGAGTAACATTTTTGTTTTGTTTTCTTTTTAAAGTCAGTGTTTCTCTGTTTAACAGCCCTAACTGTCCTGGAACTTGCTCTGTAGACCAGGCTGGCCTTGAACTCACAGAGATCCACCTGCCTTTGCCTCCTGAGTGCTAGAATTAGAGGTGTGCACCACCACCATCTAACAGCTTGAAGCAATTTTAATGTAGCATTTTTTTCTTCACACTGTGTGTTTGAGAGATCAAATTCAGGCTTATTCTGTAAACACTTTTACCTGGTAAGCCACTTTACTGGCTCAGCAAAATCTTTATATTCCCACCAAATGGTGAAAAAAAAAGTTCTATAACAGTAGGTTTGGACTTCATAAGGTGAGACTTTGCCTCTAAGTAATCTCTCTGTTTCTTTCTCTCTCTCTCTACCTCGCCTTCTTCCTCTTTTCTTCTTCTTCTTCTTCTTCTTCTTCTTCTTCTTCTTCTTCTTCTT
>JABTXL010005547.1:2628974-2727395 GCA_025134845.1 Neodon shergylaensis
AGAGAAGAGAAGAGAAGAGAAGAGAAGAGAAGAGAAGAGAAGAGAAGAGAAGAGAAGAGAAGAGAAGAGAAGAGAAAAAGAAAAATTCAAGGGATCCTGGGCCCAAAATTGAATGCACCACACAGTGTGTGCAGAGCTAGTGCAGGTGGACTACCCTGGTTAGTCTGGTCATGTTTTTAACTATGGGAAGCAACCAGAGATGACTGTCAGCAAAGAGCTAAACAGTAGCTGTGAAAGCTGTGATTGTCTGACTGGAAGGGGAAAATTCACCACCAAAACTGTTGGTGTGCCCAGAGGTCAGCGTTCAGGCAGATAGAATGCAGAGCTGTTGCTATCATGTCCTAGCCCAGGGTTCCACATGTCCTCAGCCAGCCAACTCATGGGCAGGAGGGAGTGTAGAATGAGCCTGGCCAAGTCACAAGTACCAAATGCAATGTTTAAATAAAATGGCACCATTCCCTGAGTGGCAGCAGTGGGCAGCGAGCCATGAGACCATGGCAGGCCAAGAAGGCAGCCAGTCTCAGGCAGCGAGCTGCCAGGCAGGTGAGAGACAGAGATGGATAGACACACCATGCAAAGAAAGTGGGTATTTATTTAGTGGATTATGGAGGAAAAAGCAAAAGGGGGTAAGGGAGAGGGGGGAATTGGAGAGAGAGGCAGAGAGAGAGAGAGAAAGAGAAACAGAGAGAAAGAAGGAGAGAGAGGAGGAAGAGAGAGGAGAGGAGCCACATCAGCAGCCACCTCTTCCAAAGAGAGACAGAAAGGAAAGAGCTCAGGCTGGAAGCAGAAGGAAGATCTGCTTGCCTCAGCACATGAGGGAGGAAGCAGGTAGGGCTTGACTTGGAAAAGGACGAACAGACCATTACAACATTACAACAAGTCTATTTAAAAGTCTAAAAAGAATGTTACCAGACTGTCACAAGGATGTTAGGTTAAGCACAAATGTGGGCAATAAATGCTAATTTAGAGCTAAAGTAGCCCAAGGGAATTTGATTCTAACGAATTAACATTCTACCTCCCTATAAACACTACAATTTTAGTTAATGGGGGTATGATAATTTTCTCCCTTCTGGTAACTTCAGTTCACAAGTCTAAATATTAAATAAAATGTGACTTCTTCTAATATAAAGAACATTTGTTTCCTTTTCATATAATGTCTAGAATTCAAAATGTGTTTGTGGATCTAGCTGGATAGAAGGAAATTATCTGGGGTGATGGGAGCAGCATTCTGATTCAGAAACTATCTGCATGAAAATCAGCAAGATGATTTTTCTTCTTAAATTACTTTTATTTTATAATTTATGTGCATGGGTATTTTGCCTGTGTGTTTTTCTGTGTACCTTCCACTGAAATCAGAACTGTAGTTAGAGACTGTTTGGGAGCTGACATGTTGGGAATTGAACCTCTGTCCTCTGGAAAAGAAACAAGTGCTCATAATTGAGAAGTCATCTTTACAGCCTTTGTAATAACAGGACTTTCACAATTTGAGTAAAGTTTAGAGTTAACCTACTCTCAGAAGTATTTCAGCAAAAGCCCTACTTTCATTAACATAACAAGGCCCAGGCTCATTAACACCTTCCCAGAGTTTCCTGGTTCTTTTTCTTGTTTGACAACTGTTTGCTTTTCTCTGAAATGAGAAGTACCAGAAACCTCAAAGGCAGAGAGCTTTTATCTGTGGTGGAGGAAGAATACTAAGGGCTCCACCTAGGAAGAGAAGGAGGGGCTTGAGGTTGAGGAAAAGTCTAACTAGAGTGTGAGAGGCCCTGGGCTTGGCAGGCTGTTGACCTTTCCAGTTACAAAGCCTTGGTGACCTCAGCTTGTGTTCAGATGTGGCACATCCACTGTCTTCATATATATGAGGTCCTTTGTCCAACATTGTGATGGTAGAGTGGCAAATAAATATAAACCTTAAGGTTTGGTTGGTGTACTTGCATAGGTGCTAGACGGCTCCTCCAAATGCTCTTACCATAGTAGACTATGGGTTGTCAGCTAGTCCATCAAACCCTACCCTCCGGGGGAGATAGAGCATAGTTTTCAGAGTTGGCATAAAGGACTCCAAAAGCTGCACTTCATTTAATGACTTGGCACCTAGTATCTAGACATTCAAATAGCTGATTAAAATATTTATCCTAGAAGTCAAAGTTCAGATCTTCATATCACTAACAGACTAGTTTAATGGAGAAATTTATTATTTTTTTCTCTGTCATTTTATGTTCCTCATTAGAAGTGTACCAGGAATTACTGTTATAAGCAAGTGAGACATTTCATAGAAACTATCTTCCTTCCACCCTCTTCTTTAGAGAGTTCACTCTCACTGTTCTCATCTGGTGTTTTGTTTTAAAATGTCTTAACTCCTGCTTCCAGGGAGGTGATGGAGGAGGAGCCCCTTGTTGGTTCCCAGTTGCTTAGACCTGAAATAATCACACAGAAACCATATTATTTAAATCACCGTTTGGCCCATTAGCTCTAGCTTCTTATTGGCTAACTCTTACATCTTAATTTAACCTATTTTCAGTATTTTATATTTTACCACGAGGCTCGTGGCCTACCAGCAAGACTGCAGCATGTCTGTCTCTGGTGGAGGCTTCATGGCTTTTCTCGGACTCCACCTTTCTTTCTCCCAGCATTCAGTTTAGTTTTCCCCACCTACCTCTGTTCCCTGCACAAGCCCAAGAGAGTTTCTTTTTTAACCAATGGTATTCACAGCATATAGAGGAAATACCACACCAGAGAGGTTTTCCCTTTCTCTGATCTAGGGAGAAGGTAGCCATAGGGAAAATGCCCACTAAAGTGGGAGATGTAGATTCTCCTCAAAGAACCATGAATTTCTTAACTCTGGGGTAGGTAACTAGGTTTCCAGTACCAGGTATCATTTCCCTCTCTTTGAATGGGCTGTAAGTACATATAGAGAGCTGATGTCAATTAAGTCTCAATAGCATGACTGCCGAAAGATGACCTGAACAAAAAGGACACCAATAAGCATGCCTACATGAGAGGGGGAAAGCTCATGGGACCTCAACCTTAGACAAAGAACTACTTGTAATTACGTAATGCTGAGAGCAGAAGAAATAGTCTTCCCCAGTGGTAAACCTCCCAATTGGTTATCCAGGGTCAAATGGTCAGCTCTGCATAAAAATAACAGTATATGGACACAACAGGCTGTGTTTATATATTTAGAAGTGCATGTGTGTCCATGTGTTTGTATAACATCATTAAAAACAACTGAGAGCATGAATTTGAAAGAGACAAAGCAAAGGGGAGTTGTTACATGCATGGGAGGGGATGGAGGGAGAATGGGGAAAGAAGGAGAGTGATGAAATTATATTTTAATCTAAACAACATATTAATTTTCAAAATGTTCATATGCTTTCACTCAAATTTGTTTTTCTATATACTTCAGTGAATAATACAAAGCTGGAAATATTAAACTGTACACATTCAGCCCTGTGGAAATACCAAACCTGCAGTCCTTTACAAAGTCCAGAAATACATATATAGCATAATTGTCACTAAAAAAATAAATTCTAAACTATTTGCTTAAAATAGAGATCATAATTAAATGATTTTGAAGAAAAGGAAGTTTCAGCTGCAAGCTGTTTATGTGAATTTATTTCTGGAGTATGGAAGCAGAAAATCACTGATTCCTTCTGTGTTTTTCCATCAATTTCTGTCACATATGACAAAATATAAAATGTAGAACACAAAATTCATCCAAAGATTATTTCTTGCAACATAATAGGAATTCTATGGATTCTAAATATTAATTTTATTCTTTTCAGTTCCATGTATCTATGTGTGTCAGTGCATAGGTATGTGCATGTGTGAGTGAAGGAGCCTGTGACGTTAGAAGCGGCTGTGTGCTACTCAGACTAAGTGTTGACAACATAACCCTGGCTCTCTCCAGGAGCGGTATGCATTCTTAACACAGTTGGAGGAAATGTGACAGTTCCCACCTTTGTGCCAGTTGCCAAGAACTTATCCTTACTTACATTGTCAAGTTTTTGCATTTTAGTCCTGGTGATTGAGATCAGGACCTTCCCCATCCTGGGCAAGCATTTTGGCTTTGGTTTTCTTCATTGGTTTTGAGACTGGGTACAATTATGTATCCCAGGCTGGTCCACCTTGCTCAGAATCCAGAGTGCTGGTGTTACAGACGTGCTACCCTACCTGGTTTTTCAGCTTTGCCTTTTTAGCTTTCTGCAAGTAGCAGAAGGCCCAAATGAACTTGCTGGTTAAGTGATAAAGGGGATGCACAGGTACAGAAGCAGCTAGACCAGGAGACACCTGAAAGCAGTTTTCACTATCATATACTCTCTTGTCTGCTTCTGTGGCAGTTGCTTTGTTTTCAGTTACTCTCTTTTTTACTGTAGGTTTTCTTGACAGTAGTAACACAGTAGTTGCAGTGGCTTTGAGTTGTACATTTTTATTCACAAGCTTTAGAAATGAAAATTTGCCAATATTGTAAGAACTTTGTTTACATTATAAGAGAACTTTCCAGAAAGTACTTATGAAGAATAAGCTCTCTTGACCAAAGGAAGTTTGTGTCCTGATCCAGGCAATCTGTTTTAGGAAACCTGAAGTATGGTAAGTCAGGATCGCCATCTAGAACCACATGTGTGCAATCTCACCCAGTCATATGACTGCTGTGTAATATAGACAGAATAATGAAATCCTGAGAGAGAAACAAAGAATTCACAGTTCCACATTTTTCAAAATTTTTCTATGTAAAGAATTATTCGGTTATAAGAGCCAGGACCTTAAATTAGCTAAACTGGTGAAAAGTGTTTAGGTCACGAACTCATTTCCGTGCCTTTCTTTTGTGTTCATTTTTGTGTCTTGTGTTAACTATGGTCCACTTTTCTCTGCTGTTGCTCTACATGACAGGTTTTATTTTGAGTCTACTTGACAGAGAGCACATGATTGACCAAAGTGACAAACTCATGTTTATAAGCCTTACGTCTACCATACCTGCACGGGACGAGCCACACACAATATTCCTCCGTCTGAAATTCCACCCCTGCCCATTCTCTCCCAGTGGTTGTAAATCCACTAATACTTAGAGAGGAGGAATGTTATAAGTTAAATTACCTATTCAGCAATACTAAAGGGTTATGAGCAAGAGAAAAATGGACTCTTTTCATATTAAAAGAGCATGAGCTTTAAAGTTAGAAAGAGGAGCTCTCTGACCCTTACTTAAATGGGTCACCAGAAATCAGCTTTTATTCTCCTTAGTCCTAAGGCTTTACATCTTTCCATAAAATAACATTAAATGCAGTGTGTTAAATACCTATATGTATGTTTCATTTTATTCTCTAAACTTATGAGAAGTGTACTTGTATTTATTTGTGGAGTGCCACTTCATCTCTCACTGCAGTTTAATGGTACCAGCAGTGACAAACCTGGTGTCCTAACTCAGCCCCATTTGGTGACCAAATCCAAGCATTTCACGTTCTTCACAGTCATAGGTAAACAGGGCTTTGTACAAACTGCACTTAAGTTTAAATTCTAGCTTTATGTTTTGTAAGAAAAAAATCCAAAACAACACGATACATATAAACAACGAATAGAATAACCAAAAGTAACGAGACAGAAATATAGCAAATATTATAGCATGCTTTTCAAATTATTTATGTTTTAAGATTATAATAGAATTATATTATTTATCTCATCCCCTTTCTTTCTCCAAACTTGTAACTCTCCTTGCTCTCTTTCAAATTCATGGCCCCCTTTTCATTAATTGTTGTTATGTACATATATATTCCCAAACACATAAATACAGGTTACTCAGATTTTGTAATGTTATTTCTCTCTATATATTGAATAACCAGTTGGTATATACTTCCTTGGGGATGGCCATTTCTCCTTCTGTCAGCATTCCTTAGTTTATAACAGTTCTCTGTGTGGGGCTGAGGTCTTTTGGGCTTTCCCAGTTCATGTGAACATGTCTATTGTTGTTATCCATGTTTAGGAAATCATGTTGTTGAGATTTACAATTATGATGCAGACTTTTAACAATTATTTGTTTCATTCTGTTAGCTAAATCAATAAAATAATATTTGGGGAAATACACTAGAATATGTTGTTGAAATGGAAAGTTGGTTTAAGTTTAGTAGTTGCCATTAAGAACTTTACTGACCATAATCAAGTTACCGAGTTTCTAACTACCCGTCTATACAAATCCATACTCCTTTAGAGGGCCTCATGAAGATTGTTGCTGATAAACGTGCAAAGGCTGGTTTCCAGCACATAGTAAATACATTGCCAATAGTTACTCTACAAAAACTGAACTAATTGATTTGTTTGATAGACCCATGTATGGATATGAAGCGAGAAGCCCTGAATGTAGAATATTTTAAACAAAATGCCTGCTGTTTACTTTTTATTATTATTTTTTTTAGAAATAAAGTGTTGTATTTATTGGGTGACTCTGAATATCTAGACATTAGTTGAAGTGATTGGCACTCTTGTTTCTACAAAACTCTCATAAATTGGGCACTCTATAGTTCTTTCAGAGAAGAGGAAACAAGCTCAAAGAGAGTACATAGCTCGTTCATGGTCACAAGCTTTAGTTGCAAACTAAAATCAGTAAGACCAAAGTGAAAAGTTTTGCACCCAATAAGACTCTCTGCCGACTCAATAATACAAATCAGACCAGTTCTAACTAAATTAGAAAAAGCCCAGGTTTAATGGATACCAGCGCTCCTGGGTGCCCTTGCAGCATCTCGGCGAGGAGATGGGAAAGGAAGACCAGAAAACCACCTGTTTGTTCTCTGGGGTGCAGTTAACACTCCCTGTGGGAGTGGTCCTGGTCATCTCTGGGGAGGGGTCATTGTTTGGCAGGTTTTCTTGAAGAACGAGTCTGGACTGAGGCAACTCCCAGGGGAGGGGGCTTGGGAAGGAACTCCCACCCAAATATTCCAGACTCTTTGTATATATGGATGACAGGGGCAGTGGTGTTACTTCTAACCAAACACAAAATAAAATCTGTCTGATCACAAACCACATATTACTTTGAGTATCACTGCTTCTCAAATATATATATTTTATACATTAAAATGAATCAGTAATTTAGAGAAGACAGCTTCTAAAATTACCAATTTATTATGTCACCATAGCTATAGAGATTTAGTTTGGCTTTGTTTGTTGCATGTGTATGAGAAGAATAGCAATTGATTCTAAGAAATGTGCTTTTATTTATGACCACAAAAAGTGTAGGGCAATTTAACAATGAATTCATGTTTATAGTTACTCTTACAGCTATAATTCAGTACCCGTGTTTACACAGATGACAACATTATTTAAGACTCAAAGAATGGTAACAATGTTAGAAATACCATATATCAAAATATTAAATTAAGAATGAGTTCGGGCTAACTTAAAAGATAGAGAGTCATGAAAGAATAGACTCATTAGAAAACCCTGCACTTCACAAAGTGGAATTCAGATGACATTAGCCTGACCTATTGGCTGATCTTGACATGTTTTTGTAAAGAAGGTGCACCATTAATAGTGAAGTTATAAAAGAGTAATGATGGCTAATGATTTCATCTTTGTTTATTTTTTTTTCTTTTTTTTTTTAAGTTTTTTCGAGACAGGGTTTCTCTATAGCTTTGGAGCCTGTCCTGGCACTAGCTCTTGTAGACCAGGCTGGTCTCGAACTCCCAGAGATCCGCCTGCCTCTGCCTCCCGAGTGCTGGGATTAAAGGCGTGCGCCACCACCGCCCGGCTCATCTTTGTTTATTGATTTAAAGATTCAAAAGATTATGTTCACATGCAGAATTAGAAGAAAATTTTAGTGATAAAGGGTTAAAGTTTGAAATCTAGTCATTTTGGTGTGTCTATTTATTAACTTCAATATGTTTTTGATGCTTCCTGCATATGTAAATATACATATTATTAAGGAATTAAAAATAAATTGAAATAGGAAAAGATGACTGCTCAGAAAGTTAAGCTGAGTAAGTGGTTTTCAGTGACAATTTATTAGTGAAGTACTTAATCATAATGACATCATTGGGATTAAGCTTTATTAACTCATCTTGGAAAGCAGAAGATGAAATAGATAATAGAAGCAGTACTGGTTGAAAATTTCTGAGAAAAAAGAATGAAAAAAAAGAACTTCATCAAAATGACCTGTTTACTTACTCATGAATGATACTCACAATAGACATTAGTTAATACCTGCTTAACTAACATGTATATGATACAAGATGTTAATTCCAGATTATATTTTTGATTGTGGTTGGTTTGTTAATAATGTACTCTATATTGCAGTATTCTTTAATTTTAACATTTACATTTCAAGTTTACATAATAGTCCACCAGTGATTCCTTTACTTTTTTATCTTATGTGTATGTGTTTAAGTGTTTAACCACATGTATGTTTCTATACTACATGTGTGTCTGGTGCCCACAGAGTCAGATGAGGGAATTGGACATTCTGGAAAGAGAGGTAGATAATTGTGAGCAGCCATGCAGCCCTATGGGGGCTGGAAATGGAACTTGAGTCCATTCTAAGAGAAGACAGTGATCTGTTGAGAATGAATTGCTGAGAAGGCTTGACAGCCCCCTATAGTTTGCTTTTATTCCCCGAGCCTAAAATGAAGCATAGAACATTAATTAACTCCTTTGTTCTTCCCCTTTCTTTTACAAACATGGCAGTGGTGTGGAATAGAGTTGTACCTCTGAGCTGGAGGATGATACTGGGGAGTGGAGCATACAGACTTTGCTGATTACTATAATGTAAGATGTGGGTAAAGAAGCCCGGGAAGCGTTAACACTGAGCTGAGGGATAAATGATGTCACAGCCATATTGTAAATGGGGAAAACCCTTATAGGAATAACCCTCAGCTTCAGTATCAATTTTTAATTCAAAGAAAGATGGTGTGTTTAGAAATGAAATTCACCCCAAAACTTACCACAGAAACCGTAATGATATTATATATCAAAACATGAGACAGAGGAAAGAATTTAATGGCAAATACTAAGAAAGAGCAAGAGAATATCGAAGTTGAAGATTACAGGAGGGCTGCCATGTCTTTAAATAGCAAGAAGGGAATAGTGTTGTAGATATGGAAAGGGGAACTCAGGTCATCCCATTAACCAGGAAGATTAGCCTGCTGTCTCTTAAATATCAATTTCCAGTGAATTGACAAACAAAATGTAATAAATAACAACAACAATTCTACTAATAGCCACATCTGCTTTAAGATGACTCTCTCCTCTTTCTAATTTCCAAAGAGTACAATGAAGTCCATGTTGTAGTAGTTAATTGTTTTGTGGTTTTATTCATTTAAAATCCATTCATATGGCCAATATTTATGCTCATTGATAATCTTTTTGTGAGATCAAAACAAAACAAAAAAGGAACAAGAAACCATCCATGGTTAACAATCTCTACTCTTAAGAAAATTTTTAGGTCAAAACTATGCAAGAGAAGAGTATTTTTAGTAAGAATGACTATCAACCCAATTGCTTTGAATGAACAGCTTTGGGGACCCATCACCATATACAAGTGCTCTCTCTTCTGGGTGAGAGGAAGATTAATTTACAGCTCTAAAATTATAATGATAGAAGTGGGCATGTGTTTTATGGACTGATAGATGAATTTATATACTTTTCAGAAAAAGAGCACACATACAAAAATAGCTATTATTTATTTCCACACTTACATTGCCAGTGTCTAAAATTAATGAATTCTCTACAAACGTGATACAAATATTTTAGCTCTGAAATATTTCTATGTCACTTCAAATTTCTTGTGGTCTCAATATTCCCATAAATGTCTTATTTTACTTATGAGATACTAAAGGGATCAATCTCAGGAATGTGTATAATAGGACTGCAGCAATTAAAAATTCTCATTTTAACTTCTACTGCTCTTATCCTCTGGGGTTGCTTAGCCTAGCATCACTTAAAGTGGTCTGTGATTTTGCTTTAATCTTCTCCTTTATCTCTACCACCAGAAAATTCCCTGGGTGTGTTAATTTCATCCATGTCCCATGGAATATTTGCCTTCAATATAGAAATCATTCACCCTTTCACACATGTTCTTATAGAGCTGACACATTCTCTCTCTGTCTGCCTTCCCTCTCCTCCTTACTAACTGGAGCTACAGCCTCAAACTCCTTCCATGTGTTTCAGTAATTGACCCAATATTACTGATCTGTAGATAATGTAAACCTACATTTATTAGATTTGATGAACTCAAAGAAATAGACATTTGATATATATTCATATGAATGATATGCATACATTCAAAATGTGGCGGTCAGAGGAAGATATTTAATATGGTTTGGAGTATTAAAGACAAATGAACTAGATCACTAATGAGATGATTTTGTTCAGGCCATGGAAATGAGGAACACTTCATCTCTAAGAAGAGATAGCACATGAAATCTTACGGAGGCAAATACTAGGAAGAAATAAAGTAGAAAGCTTTTTCTGAAGGATACATGCAGCAGACTCACGGAACACCAAGGGGCAGAGCAGTTCTTTGTGATTACTATTTGATTCACTTTATAAAAGATTTATGCACCTTGGGTGGAGCTGTGTTGTATGTGTATGAGTAAGTGTGTATGGTAAACCATGAGAAGGAACATGGGACTCAGAGAATGTCCAACATAGTCTGTATTATGGATTCAAAGGCATTTCAAAGAAGAGATGGTTGCTTTAGTAGACTACAAGTGTAGGATTGCACCACAAAGCATAGGGTCTTCACGCTAATCTCCATAAGTCTGTTGTGCAAAGAATGCCTAATACTAAATTAATATGATTTATTAGCCTTGATGTCTTCCTATGAATTTTGCTCATTCAATAACTTACATATATCAACATCCCTGAGATGGTGTCAGCTCAAAGTCAAGAGAATTATGAAAAATAGATGTGTTTGGACATCCTTTTCAAAGATAACCTTGTAAATAAAATCATTTCTCTCCCCTCTTTTTCCATAGGTAGATCCATTCAAACCCTGTAATTATGGCATGATGGATTATAACTTCCTTTCATTTCAAGTTTCTCACTAGTCTCCAACATTGAATTGAATAGACAAGGCTGGCCTTGAACTCACAGAGATCCGCCTGCCTCTGCCTCCCGAGTGCTTTGATTAAAAGGGTTCACCACCACCTAACAAAAGTATTAGAATTACTTTTAACACCCTCCTATACAGTAATCTTTCTTTCATGCCCCTTCTCTCTTCACCAAGTTTCCCACGTTTCTTTCTTCTTAACACCCATAAGTCCTGCCACTTTTCACTTATCATATTCCACATCACTCCTAGTAAAATCAGCATTCTCCTTGTTGAATACTTAGGACCTATCCACTGGTTTGCATGCAGTAAGTGCTTGCCTATCCCAAGGATTCTTAACCCATGGTTGAATTATTTGGGGGGGTTAATGACTATTTCACAAGGCTCACATGTCAGATACCCTGCATATCCAGTTTTTATATTATAATTCATAACAGTAGAAAATTACACTTGTGGAGTAGCAACAGAATAATTTTATAGCTGGAGGTCACTACAACACGAGGAACTGTATTAAAGGGTCACATGTTAGGAAGGTTGAGAACCAGTGGATTATCACCCCCTGAAATTCATCTATTATTTTCCCATTCAGCCACGTCATCTCTGGAAATCGTATCAACATAGCACTGCTTACATCCACCTGGAATTCCAGTATCAGGTGATTCCATGCATTCAACTGAGTCCTGCAGGCATTGTAATTCATGCGGTTCACATACATATCCCCTACTTAAGTTCTGTGTAAGACCAAAAAATGATCTTAATTGATGATCCTTCTTTTTAATCCCTTACTTTTTTAATAATTAAAATTTGGGGGACACAAAATGTTTTTGGATTTACTTTATGAACTATTTAATTTGTATCCATTATAACCCTAAAATTACCACAGAGATTTTATCTGTTTTAATTAGTATGTCTGTTATTAATGAAGTATTGTTATTAATTAATCACATTGCAGTGATTAGGAATAACAGATATTTTACATATTCTGTTCAAATCATAGAGCTGACAAATGATGGAGGCAGGATACTTAGTTGAAAGTGTCACTCAAGAATGCCACAAAATTAAATAAAACTAATTCTTATACCAAAATTAAACATGTGGCATTTTCCCCACAGACCTTACAGTGAATATTAATAATGTATTATACTAATTAATACAGTGTATCAAGTCTTCAAACCATGTTTCAAATGGTTACTGAAAGTTTTTAAATGCTCTTTTGTAACAATTGCTTTGTTTTCCATCTTAGCATTTTCCTTTGCTAAATATTAATATTGGCCTATATTTCTATATTTGATAAAAGAGTCAAGAGTAAAAATTTTTGTCAATTAATAGCTGTCATTTTATTTCTATCATAGAAAATGCTTATTTTCAAAGGTAACTCATCTTATTTGAAGAGAACTTTATGGGTGAACACAGTTGACTTGTGCCAAGTCTTCAACAAGTGATTAATATAGATACCTATGATAGCTCAACTTATCACAGCACTTCTCCCACTTCCCACTTTTATGACAATAATCATGTCTCTTTGTGGCTTCACTTTTTCCCCAATTGGTGGTTTATTAATCAAGTTAGATTAATCAATGAGAAAAGATTCGCTTTATAAAACTGTTTCCCACAGATCACGTCACTTTGTTCCTTGCATATTTTCAACATCTGTAGTTTAACATTGGTAATTTTATTTTTACTGGAAAAGACTTCAGTTTTAGGAGTTTAATCAAATGTATACCAAATGAATTTTCCCAGTCTTCCTGCTTTCTCCCTCTGAAAAATCTTAAAATCTCCATGCTTTCCCGTGATTACTTAGTGAGTCCTTGTTTCTATTCAGGAGACTGAACATAAATCTTAGCTGAAAGTTGTTGGTCCAGACCCAAGAAACTCTTATATGTGACTCCAGAAAATACAGTCCCTATTCCTCTAGTTGTTTCCATAGAGCAGATTTTCACACAGACAGGATTGCCCCAAAATAATTAAAGTGTCACAGGTGATATCTGTTCCCATTTTAGGTTAGATTTAGGATAGGCCTGGAAGCTTATTTCACACTGAAGCCCAGTATTTCTGACATTGAATCATCTCTGAACTTTGAGCATAAGAGCCCCTTATAAGCACTTTTAAGTTCATAGAATAATCGGTGTTTTCATTATGTACTAACAATAGGTTCAGCAATAATAGAATTAGCAGAAAAAATATATAATATATATTTTCATAGTGAGAAAATATTTTGTTGTATAATTTTTGATATTTTCTTTAAAGTATCCTATTTAGGTGTTGTTTGCATATAATAAGGTGTAACTAGCTTCATGAACTTTGGGTTTTAAAACCTTACTTGCTTTTATTTATGTGTACCTACTCATCTATCTGTAAATGCCTATTGAAAGTGGAAGAGGCCATTGGAACCTCTAGAACTGGAATTATAGGTGGGTGATGGCAACCAAACTGAGCACCTCTGCAAGAACAACAAGTGGTCTTAATCACTGAGCCATGTTCTCTAGATGAAATATTGTGACACTAGATTGAAATCCTAAATTTTGCTTTTGTAAATTCAAATCATAAGTTTCATATTGAAGGAAAGGTTAAAAAATAGTCATTGACATTTTGGATAAGAAAAGATAATATATGATCCTAAAAAATTACTTGACATAGTTTGGAAATATAATGTAAATATTAATGTAGCCATAGCCAATTACATTGACTCTTCATTGTAGTAGGATTTGGGGGGCAAGAAACCAGCTCCCAAATCATGAGAGACTTGAATGCTCATCCTTATCTTATGCTTGTCTCACTAGCTCTTATAACTTACACTAACCTGTTTCTCTTATCTACATTTTGCCTTGGGGCTTTTTAAATTTCTTTCATTCTGTATGTCCTACTCTGTTTCTGGTTACCTGACCCCTCTCATCTCCCTCTCTTTCTCTCCTGTTTCTTCTCCCTCTTCTCCTGCACCTAGATTCCTCTTACTTGCCAGCCCTGATTATCTCTCTACTGCCTAGCCATTTATTAGGTGTTCAGTTTTTTTTTAAATTAGACTAATCAGGTGCCTTAGTTAGGCAAGATGAAAGAGCAACACATCTTTATATAATTAAACAAACAGCATAAACAAATGCAATACACCTTTACAAAGTTAAAGTAATATTCCACAACACTTTGTCTTCAGGATGAAAAGAATTGGGAAAGCAAGATGAGAAAAAAGTTTTGCTTCAGCTATAGGACGACTAAAGTAACCTAATAAGGAAAATCAGCAGAAGGAAAATGCTGTATGTTGTTTATGGGCTGTTACAGAGGTGAGAACTCTGGCTAAGATTTTTTCAACAGCAAAATAAGAAATAGTTAAAGCTATCAGTTGCCTTTGTATTCAGTATTGTATAGACGATGTTACAGGTTAGGAGGGCCACTTGTGTTCTAAATCTGCTTGTGCAGAAATGCTGGAATTCAGTAATCTATTACAAACAATAAGAGAGAACCAGGAAGCACCTTTGCTCATTCTTTGGCTTCTGATCTAGCATTTCTGGTTCAGAAATTAGGGCTTCAAATAAGGCAACCAATACTTAGAGTCTCTAGTACATGCTGCTTGAAGGAGAAGTTCATAAAATTCCTAAAACATTATTTTTATGGCACTTTGTTTGGAAGGAACACAAGTAAGAGATTGGTTCAAAGACAACAAAGCATCAACGCAGAAGAGAGAGAAGAGTAAGATATTACGAGCCACCTCAGAAGGATCTCTTCTAAGGAAGTGAGACTTGGGATAATTAGGAGCTGGACATTCAAAAGACCTTCTTAATCAGAATCTAGTTTGTGTAGTTGTATGTGTGTGTGTGTGTGTACATGTATATAGGCACACAACTAATCACAGTGTTACCAAGGTTCCATCATGCCCCATTTAGTAAATTAATTTTAATTTAAAGATTTTTTTATGATTGTGTTACCAGAACTAAAAAAACAAGAATATTAGTAATGAAATGTGACTGCCTATCTACATTGTCAGTTTGACTGAATTTAGAACTGAGAAGTGAACAACCCCTGAATAATTTATACAAGGAAACATCCAGATTAGGTAAATGAAAGAGAAAGACACATTTGGAGTGTGGTCAGCAGCATTTCATAGAATAGATGATGGACTGGATAAAAAGAGAAAGAGGGTGAAATACCAGCATTCATCCATCTGCACTGTTACTGAGGGTTCAATGTGAGGAGCAATCTCCCTCTACTGCTGGGCTCTCCCTGTCATGAGGCACGAAATCACCATGAAGTCTTAGTTAAAATCAACCCTTCCTTTATTAAGTGGTTTGATCATGTATTTGTCACAGCAATAAGGAAATCAACAGCCACATGATATTCTTAGAAGACTGAACTTGCCACAGAGCCCAGCAACATGTCTGCCACTGCTGCAGGATCAGAACCAAGCGACAAGAGGATAGGCAGATACAGAAATACAGTATCATCTGCCAATCTAGACAAGATCCCTTGCTTTCAGTCAATTATCTATAAAAAGGGACTGTTGAATGTGAAAATGACAGCTTTTTCATTTCATTTTAAATTGTATTTACTTAAGTAGCATTCAAAGTAATGGTTTTCATTAATGACATTTTCACATATATTTGTTTAAAACATTGATCCTTTTCTCTCACTTCCCTCTGCCATCCATGTTCCTTCTTATTGTTGGTCTCATTAACTCCTATTCTGCTTTGAAATTACATATTTATTATTCCATTTTCTCTTCCCCTTCCTTAAAAAAAGCTCTCTTATACTTTCATGATCTACATGAATACATAAAACTTTAAATCTATGGTTGATATCTGAATGAAATCATTGTCTTTCTCATTCTGAGTCTGGGTCATTTCTCTTAATAATTTCCAGTTATGTTCATTTTCCAGAGAATGTCATAGTTTGTTTTTCTTCATAACTGAATAAAATCCCTCTGTGTATAGACCATTTCCACTGCTATCTACTGATGGCTATTTAGGCTGTTTCTATTTCCTGGTTACTGTGAGTTGAGCAGCAATAAACATTGATATGCAATTTTCTCCACTTTGTGGTTGACTCAGAGTCCTTTAGGTATAAACTGAGGTGTAGAAAACATGGGCATATGATACTACTCATTTTTAATACATTCCTAGTTTAAATCTTCCAACATAAAATGAAGAGGTAAGTCATATAGGATTTAAAATCCTCTTCAAATGATATATTTTTCTCTTCAATATATGACTTAATTTGTATAAGACTGAATTTTTCTTATCATGACGATCCTCTTAAAATGGATATATTTGAGTTTTTGATGGAATCTCATGTATTTAAGGTTGAACTCAAGCTTGCAATGCAATTTACAATGGATGGCCCCTAATCACCTGTGTCTACTTCCCCAGTGCCAGAATTACCAGAGTCTACCACCACAAGTGACCTATGGATATACTATTTGATAGTCATGATTTTTTGCAGTTTTGATTTATATTTACTCATTTTACTCTAAAAACTAAGTATCTGGTGGTCTTCACACTTGCATAAAATTTCATTCCATGATTTCAGTTGCCCAAAGTCTACTATGGCATGAAAATCTGAAAGAAGACATTCCAGAAATAAATGACTGGTATGCTTTACATCTCCGACTGCTCTGCGGAACACTGCAGGATATTGTGCCATACAAACACACTTTCATTTTCTGGAGTAAGACTCATCCTTTCTCTTCCTGGTTCTGTAAGATACCTACGTCATAGTCACCCAATCCCTATCATGGCTTTCAGGGTTTCTACCGCAACATCACAAGATTTAGTTGTTTTCATTATTATTCAAGAACCAGTTCTTAATTATGGCCCAAATGCAAGAGCAGCAATTTAATATGAAAAGTAAAGCCATGGTGGGTGCTCCTTATCAGTGAAATCAATGCTGCAGTGATATTAAGAGAGAACAAAACAGTGAAAAACCAGACCCATTTATTATAGAATTATATAGGATATATTTCCAGTTTTGTTTAGTACTTAATATAAATATTATACTAGCTCTAATTTATTTATTAAACTTTGCTTTATATATATTTGCATAGAAAAACACACATCATATATCAGTTCCTTTATAGAAAGTGTGTCATTATCTGAGTGGCTTAGAACTTCTGCTCACTGATAATAAATGATGTAAGGCTTCAACATCATTTAAAACTATGCATATGTAGTATATAATATATATTACAGAAATAATATTTCATAACCAGCCTCTTAACCAGACATTAAAATGATTGCAAAATATTGGTTAGGTTGAGATATGAAGTATAAATGAAATGTGGTGGAATACAATGATGTTATTCTTTCAAGTTCCCAAAAGACTAATAACCCCTAAACCACAATGTCTTCACATTTTTGCTTTTCTCCTCTTGTCTGTAAAGCCTCTGGTGAAAAGGAAACAGAATATTAAATTTTAAATGCAAATCTTCAGCAGTTTGCAAATGACAAGAGTCAATTCTGCTTGGTAAATTATCTGTTCTACTACTGGTATTTTAATATGTTGAACATGTATTTCATGTTGTAATACACAGCTATACTTTTATATCACAGACATTTACCAAACTGTGTGCTTCTCAATACCTGAATTCTTCTCTTTGTTAAGTTTTAAAGGAAATGTTGTATTAACATGTGTGTTTTTTTCATAGGTCTTATAGTGATGTTAGCAGATAAATATTTAACATAAGCACAGAAGATGTGGAACGTGTTCCACACAATATACTAATAGCTCTTCTTTGCTTGTGTTAAATTTTTATATCATCTTATTAGTTTGGAAGCATGTACTGATGAACACATAGGTTAGAATATTTGTCATGGAAGTGAAGATCCAAGCATACACTTATGGCATTTTTAATCTTTTATAACATCAATTGCTTAATTTGGTTGAGAATAGGGAGGAACTTCAATACAGCCTCATTTAATTTCAAGTAGACATACTTTAAATCATATTGCTGGTGGCAAAGTTGTGATCAGTATATACATTTTACATTTTAACAAATGTTTTCTACTTTTCTGTTTCTAAACTATTTTTTTCTTGATTTTTTATTGAACTCTATATTTTTCTCTGCTCTCCTTCCTGCCTCTTCCCTCCCCTGCAACCCTCTCCCAAGGTCCCCATGCTCCCAGTTTACCCAGGAGATCTTTAACAAATGTTTTCAATGTTACCATTCAGCACTTAAAGTTTCCTCTTATTTCGGGCCTTCTGATATACTCCCTGTGCACAAAGGAATTGTGGGTAGTTCACTGAATGTTAACTGTCCCTGCTTAAATTTGAGTAATAATTTTCAGTTTATGCTGTTAGCTCAGTTTGTATTTTTTGAGCGTTTTAAGAACAAGGAAGTAATCAGAAATAATTAATCATTCACTCAGATCATTAGTGATTTCATATGGTAACTGTGAAATAGAAGTCTCTGGAAGCTAGGGTCAGTCTAGAAACGCTGGGGGTCTACTGGCCAATTGTTGTCCACTTGGTTCTTGGGAAGCTCTGTAACTAATACATCATCATATTATGTGAGGGTCCAGGACCTCACTGTTCTTACAGGTCTTTATTTTAAAAATAAGGTTTTATTGAGTCTTTGATGATTTCACATCAAGCACCCCAATCTGATTCATTTCCCTTACCTTCTGTACCTAATTTCACCCTTGTAGTGTCCCCCACAATGGAAAACTTAAAAAGAAATAATAAAAATTAAAAAGAAAAAGAATATTAAAACAAACAACACAAAACAAAAAGAAATAAATAAAAAGTAAAAATGAAAGCAAACAAAAATAAAAAAAAATCCCACTTCAATTCTCTGTCTTCCTCATCTCTCCATTACGTCTTCATTCTTCTTAGTGGCATTAGGGGTTAAAAGGATCATGCAACAGATCCTTTTGTTCAAACAACTTTACTTGCAAATATTTTTTGTATAATGTGCTGTTGGTCAAGATCGAGATTTGGCTTCTCGTATAACATCATCACTAGACCTTCACTGAATCCGTTCTTAGATATCCTGCTGTTTCCCCAAATCATGGAGATTCTGACACTATGGTTCTGTAGGGACAGTCCCTTTACCCATTCATAGATTGAATGCCAACTCAAAGCTCTGAATGTGTACCTGGGTGGTAGCTGACTTGGTCAATCCGGGCAGCTGGGACCAACCACCGAGGTGAGGGGTGAAACAAGCTCCCTCACATAGGTGGTAGGCATGAAGCCAGCTTTCTAAAGTTGTGGAGGAGGTAAGGGGGCAGCTATTTTATGAGGAGTGAGGTCAACTCTCCTGTGCTGGGGTTATGAGGGTTCACTATCCTTGGGATGGTGAGGGGTGGAATCAGCTCTCATGACAGTCCTCCTAAGACATTTGAACTAAGCAGCTCCTTTAATCTTGAGAAAGGAAAAACTTCTGATCAGTTGTTAGTTTTGACATGGTTTTCATAATTTTGAACTCCTGGATATTCAATTTTAAAAAGTTACCATCATTTAACTATTTGAAATCAAAATTCAACCAGTTTTAGCAATAGCAAAATTACTCTTAATTTATATATTTTGAATTTCCTTTAACTTTGTCCATGTTTGTTTAAATTTAGTTTTAATTTTTAATTTTAAATTTGTTTAAATTTATTATGTGTACTTTGTATAGTGATCATTTTCACCTCTTTTTTAGCTGCTACCTCTCTCCCTCTTCTCTCCTGACAAATTTCTTTCCTGTTGTCATATGTATTTGTTTTCTTCTGTGATCCAGAAAGGTTAACCAATGACATCTCTTGGGGTGCAGATTTGGAGCTAGTCTTTGAAGGCAGGGTGGCTCAACAGATACCAGAGCCAGTTAGTGGTGCCTCCCTCCACCCCAGACTGTTTGCAGTCCCTCACACTAACCCTGACTTGACTGACAGCTGAGAAGGCTGGAGTTCAGTGGTCCTAGCCAGGGTAACTACAGCTATGAGTTAACTATCACAGTAGGTGCACCATGTCTAGGAAACGGTGGTTCATAGCCTTTCACCCTGTCTTCCAACTCCCCTTTCAAAGTGTTTCCTGAGCCATTGAAGGGGTGGGCAAAATGTCTTGTGTAAGGCTAAGCCCACACTTGTTATTTATTTTCTCTGTCGTGGGCAGCTGGGTTTTCCAATTTACCACTGTTGATTGTAAAAGGACTTATCATTTTAAACTGTGGTTGACCAAGGGACTTGAATGCTATAAGTGTTGATACTGATGTCATCAGCCATAGGTAACAGCCTACATCATACTTTTCCTTGACACAAGTCCACACAAAAAAATAAACCAACATAAGAGACATGAGGCATAAGAATTGGAGAAAAAAAGGGGGAAGTAAGAAAGCGAGAATAGGGGTCAGATTCCGAAGAAATGGCAGCCAACTGCAGTGAAATACCACTTACTTAAAAGGACCATAAAGTAGGATCAAAACCCAGGGCCATTGTCCTTGGCTTCTCATCAGCCCCCATTGTTCGCCATGATCAGAGAGTCCTGTTTTATCCCATGCTTCTTCTGTCACAGTCCAGCTGGCCTTGGTGAGCTCCCAATAGATCAGCCACACAGTCTCAGTGGTTGGGTGCACCCCTCGTGGTCCTGGAGCCTAGCCAGTTTGGATGTTCACCTTCCTAGACATGGACGGAGGGGGGAGGACCTTGGACTTTCCACAGGGAAGGGAACCCTGACTAATCTTTGGACTGGAGAGGGAGGGTGAGAGGAATGGGGGGAGGGGGAGAAGGGTGGGAGGAGGGGGAGGGAAATGGGAGGCTGGGGGGAGGCGGAAACTTTTTTCTTTTTCTCAATAAAAAAAAAAAGAGATAAAAAAAAAGGACCATAAAATATAAGGTTATATCGACCAACATCTCATATAAAGTGTAACACACTTAAAGGATGGGACAATTTACAAAAAAACACTCCAATGTAAAAAAAAAAAAATCTAAAAATGAGTTTGAGTTTGGTTTCACTTAATAGAACTACACACTGAAGGGATGGTATTCTAGATATTTTCATGAAATTATTATGGATGGTACATTTAAAATTCAAATTGTTTCACTGAATGTCAAACAGAGGCCATTTTTTTAAGGTTTTGAAACTGCATGGTATTACAGGAAACAAACTGTGAGAGAGATTTGGCCTCCACAGCCTCATTCACCACGGATGATCTTTATCTCTCTTAGCAGAAACACTTTTTACACAAAGGTAATTAATTCTTCCCTAAAATGCTATTATAACAGGCTTGTATTTAAAACACCTGGCACGTAGCAGATGTGAAATACATATTTGTTAAATCTCTTTTGTGGCTCCACTATTGCTGGGGGTTTGTTTTGCTTTGCTTTTAGTTTACAGGCTTTTGTTTTTCCCACTAGTTTTTCTTAGCATGTTCTTAGCTATATTTTATTAAAACATGTAATTTATATAGGCTGCTTTGTGATTATAAATTTATTACATGGTATCAGAAATTCTTATGTTTTTTATGAAAGAAAAACTTAATTAAGGAAATATAATTTTATATAGGGGAAATAATATATATGTATATATGTACAATCACATGCACAAATAAAAAATATGAGAGATTACACTAATTTCTCAGGTCTATATAGTTAAGTTTTATATAAGTTGGTATCAAAGAAAAGTTTTAAAAAGTCTAGTCTTATATGTTTTGTGACTTAAGAATAAAATGTATTTCACAAAGTTCAATATTTAAAAACTGTTTGTGGTGGTTTAAAAGAAAATGGCTCCCAAAGGGAATGGCATTATGAGTAGGTGTGGCTTGTTTACAGAAGTGTGTCACTGTGGTTGTAAACTCTGAGGTCTCAGATGTGCTCAAGCAGTGAGACAGACCACTTACTGCTGCCTGTGCAAGATATAGAACTCTCAGCTACCTCTGCAGCACTGTGCCTACCTGCATGTTGGCATGTCTCCCCTCTTGATGTCAGTGGACTAAACCTCTGAAACTCTAAGTTGCTACTTCAACTAAATGTTTTCCTTTGCAAGAGTTGCTGAGGTCAGGGTGTCTTTTTACAACAATAGAAACCTTAACTAAGACTCTGTTCTAGAAAGATGATAGAAATAAACATCAGGTAGATCTCGGGGAATCCTGGGAAAGAGGCAGAGGAGGAATTGTAGGAACTAGTAGGGACAAGGGAACCACAAGAAAAACCATAGCACTAACTAACCTGGGCTCACAGAGACATAACTGACAACCAAGGAATCTTTGTGGAACTCTGTTAGGCCCTCTACATATACATTACAGTTGTGTAGCTTGGTCTTTTCATGATACTCCTAACAGTGAGAACAGGGACTGACTCTGATTCTGTTACCTGCTCATGGGACCCATTCCTCATACTGGATGGCCTCATTCTGCCTTAGTAGAAGAGAAGGTACCTAGTCTCATTGCAACCTGATATATAGCTAGCTGATACTCATGGGAGGCCTGCCTGTATCTGAAAAGTAACTGAGGAGCAGGAGTGGATGTGGGGGGGGGCGCTGAAGAAGGTGGGAGGGAATAGCTAAGAGGAGAGGAGGAGTGGGAAACTTTGATTGGGATGTAAAAGCAAATATAAATATATAAATAAAACAACAATGACCAAAACTGCTCTATAGATATCTTTTCTATTTAAGAATGAGAAAACTACAATGAAAAGACTTTGCTTTATCAGGATGAACGTTCTGTACCTTGGAAGACAGGAAAACGTAACTGTATGAAGAGATTTACTCAAGATGCTGTTCGTGTTGATTTTCAGCAGCAATGCTAATTTGTAATGCTTATATGAGAACTCCACAGGCTATGTATCCTGTGTCAAATGCACGCCTCTCAACTCTCTCAGAAGAAGACATCTCCCTCTTAGCTTACAGGATTATTCCCATTTGGTAGCTCAAGGCTATAGGATATGTGGTAAATGCCACATAAACATATTCCTAAAAAAGACACGGATGCTTTCTTTAAAATGCATATCTGAAAAGTTTAAAACTAATTTAAAGTGCAAGCCACCTACCTCATCTGTATTACCCATGAGACTCCTGGCTTGGCTAGCCTGCTCTTTACCTTTTCCCTTCAACACCCATGGCTAGCAATATACAAGGAATCAATGAGGCAAACAGTTGGTTCTTCCAGAAAAATCAACAAAATAGACAAACCTTTTTCCAAACTAACCAAAAAGGAAAGTGAGAATATCCAAGTTAACAAATTCAGAAATGAAAAAGGGGACATAACAACAGACGCAGAAGAAAAAAGAGAATCATCAGGTCATATTTCAAAATTGGAAAACTTAAAGGAAACAAACAATTTTCTGGATAAATATCACTTGCCAAAATTAAATCAAGTCCAGATAAACAAATTAAACAAACCTCTAACTGCTGATGTAATGATACCTGAAAGTCTAGAGCTGGTGGTGTTGGATGGCATTCCTGGTGTTGGGCGGGGCTGAGATTAGTGTGGGGACAGCTCCTGAGCTCAGAGCTCTTTGAGGGGCCTCTAGACACACCAGTGGCCTGCCAGGCTCTGATGGGCACACTCCAGTGAAGCTCTTTCTTTGCTCGCCATTCTCTGTGAGTAGGTCTTTGAAGGAAGGCAACGATCTTCCATCTGTCAGACGTAGACACATTCCTGCTGATGGTGTTCTTTCCTCTGTCTGATTTATCACGCTCAGCACTTTGCTTGCTTGAATTGGTAATGTGTGGTCCTACGCTGTCCACATCCTTTGCCCTCCTGCTTGCTAAGTGTGCATTTTTCCTGCCTTTTCTCCCCATGTTCTCTTAAAATTAAATGAATTACCTCTGTGAAACCTTAGGGCACTTATCTGATTTATAGCTGCCCTGCAACTCTGGTCACATACAGAATAGCAAACTTTTCCCTACACCCTTTAGTACTTCAAAATACATGCAAAACAATTTCAGTTGTTTCATCTTTCTGGGTTAGTCTTCCAAATGTTTATTTTTTAAAGAGATGTTACTAAATTGTTTCACCTGGAGAGGAATTTTGTTTAAATATTTCATTAAAAGTATTTGCAGCCTGAGACAGTTAGTGTTCATTTGAAAACCAGTTAGGTTTTTTAGCTTTTTTTTTTTAATGCTTGGCAGCTGGTATCTATCACAGAAGTGCTGACACCATATTATTTAAAATAGCACTGCCTGGGAGGCTAGGGAAGCTATTTAAGACAGAGCTCAAGAAGGCTGGGGAAATAATAGCCAAAGTTATGTTATGTCAGCCGGTTCTTCAGCATGGAACAGCATGCAAGGCCAGACTAGTTATCTTTCACAGAGACATAAAATCTATATCCTGTTCTGGTCATTAGAGATCCCATGGGGACAGTATCCAGGGGGACTGTGCCTGGATCTCATGTGTTAGCCAGAGGACAGCATGTGGGGGGTGGGGGGCTGAGGGTGCTGTGAGTTTCCAGTAAACCCTCATTTTCACTTAGATGAAATCAGAATGCAGTATTGGGGAGCTCTGGGCTTTGTCTCTCTAGGTTAAGCTTGCAATTCATGAAGAAACAGTTTATCATGAGAGTGAGGGACACCAAGCTTGATGAGGACATTTCAGAGAAGCAAAGACACTGGCAGAGTTATCATCCAGTACCTCATTTCAAATAATCATTTCCCTTAAACTGAGAGACAGTTTGGTTCCGTGGTATTCAAATGACACTTTGCATATGACCTGAGGAACTCATTCCTTCTTTTGTGGATAAATAGAGGAACCAAAAATAATCATTAGACTGGCATAGACACTTCAAGATAGTGCATCTTGAAGAACCTAAGAAGAAAGTCCCTGCTTGCACTTTTGTATATGGAATCGCCAATGTTGGAGGATTTGAAAGAGGGCACCACCATACAGGGAGGGAATTGGACCATAAGGGCTGAGCCCTAATGGATGGAGCTGACACTCATTAAAAGAGCAATAGACATCGTTTTATTTTTTTTTCTGTTCTCGACACTTGAAGACCCAGGAGAACTACTCTCTGTACCAATCCTCAGCCTTGTTGACTATTACAGTACTTGGATAGCTTTTTCTTAGCCCCCAGATCCACTAAAAGAGAATTTCTTTTGTTTCATCTATCCAGTATCTGCCATGCCATTGTTTTTTTTTTTTATTGAGAAAAAGAAAAAAAAAATTTCCGCCTCCTCCCAGCCTCCCATTTCCCTCCCCCTCGTCCCACCCTTCTCCCCCTCCCCTCACTCCTCTCCCCCTCCCTCTCCAGTCCAAAGAGCAGTCAGGGTTCCCTGCCCTGTGGAAAGTCCAAGGCCCTCCCCCCTCTGTCCATGTCTAGGAAGGTGAACATCCAAGGTGGCTAGGCTCCCACAAAGCCCGAACTTGAAGTAGGATCAAAACCCAGGGCCATTGTCCTTGGCTTCTTATCAGCCCCCATTGTTCGCCATGTTCAGAGAGTCTGGTTTTATCCCATGCTTCTTCCGTCACAGTCCAGCTGGCCTTGGAGACCAAGGCGAGGTCCCCAGTTAGTTCCTTGGGCAGTTGAGGATAGGGAACCTGAAATGACCCTATCCTACAGCAATGCTGACGAATATCTTGCATATCACCATAGAACCTTCATCTGGTGATGGATGGAGAGAGTCACAGAGACCCACACTGGAGCACCGGACTGAGCTCCCAAGTTCCCAATGAGGAGCGGAAGGAGGGAGAACATGAGCAAGGAAGTCACGACCACGAGGGGTGCACCCAACCACTGAGACAGTGGGGCTGATCTATTGGGTGCCATGCCATTGTTGCTGCCAAGACTGATATATACATGCACGAAACTGTGCTCAGGCAAGGTAGTTGCCCCTGCCTCCTGGGAGGACCAGCCTGCACACTACATCCAAAGCTTCATTTGGCTGGATGAGGGCTTGCTTTCTTCAGATCTTAATATCATCCAAGACCACCCTCACAGGTGGATTTAACAATGTGCTTTGTATTGAGGCTTTCAGGAGTTGAATGAGGTTGGCATACAGAGTCTATAGTAAATGACGCAGGCATAGTGTTTGTAGTGAGAAATTATTTTCACTACTGTAAGCAACATGACTGCACTGGGGAAACTACTGTGCTACCAGTGGGATGGAGTCACTTTACACAGCTGAGGTTAGAAGATATGGCTGAAGTGAAAATAAAGATTTAACTTAATAGTGATAACAGACTGTAATTCTTATCTTTTAAATGTACTTTGCCTGCACAAGCAGTCATTAGATTTCCTTTGACTAGTGAATGAATTCCTATTTATGCAGGGAAAGAGAATATGAGATAAATAAAACACTTGAGCTGTTAAACAGCAACACATCCTTTAAAAGCATTTAAAACCTGTTTTTGAGTTGACACTGTAGTAAGAAGGACATAGAACTCACCATGTAATCCAGCCTGGTCTCACAATGTGGATGATCCTCCTGCCTCATCATCCTATGCACTGCAGTTATAAGTGTGAGCTGCCAAAGCAGGATTAAAATGTTTTACTTTATGATAATGAAGTAAAAATAAGGTGAAAAGGCTCAATTATTTGATACTGATTTATTGATTTATTTAGTGATTTACTGATGGCGTAAGTCACAAAACAGTCTCATACCAGTATGGAATTATGATTAATAAAAGAGCTATTTATGTAAGGGGAAAACTTATAGACCACTGTCCTGAGTGAATAGGAGCAGAGTCTAGCAGCTGGAAGCAAAAAAGTGAGAGCAGGGCTACAGCTACTTTTTAAAGCAAAAGAGACCATGCCCAAGTGGGCTGGTATTTTAAAGGCTATTGGCTGAAGGGGCAGAAGGAGCTCACACAGCAATTTACTTAAAGCATTGCTCATACTGGCTATTTGCCAAGTATGACTTCACAGGCTACATGGGACAGAATGAGAGAGAGAAATTGCTGAAGCTCTGTGTCATTGCCCTTAAAATCTGCTGACTGCCATATGCACTTCTGTAATAGCCTGCATGGTAGCCCTCTCCTCCTTGTGGTTCTAGAGCAGAAAATGAGAAAGCAAACTGCACCTGAGGTGGAAGCTCTTTAGGAACTATCTTGGCTTAGGTCCACTAGTGACATCTCCTCTCTTCTACTTTCCTTGGTGTCGGGTTGATTATTCCAAAAAGATCCCACAGCAGTACCTATGTCTATCTATATCTATGTCTAATCTATATTTATTTATATCATCTACCAGTCTTACTATCAAAAACATGATGTTGGGTGGGAGATGTGAGGGGAAGAATGGGGAACAGTAGGAGAGAAAGGATGAGGTATAATAAAATGTACACACATATGGAGAAAGAATAAATAATTACAAATTTAAATGTATTTAAAAATATTTGTCAGTATGACTTAGCACCACTTCTCAATTACTATAAATGCTAAGCTAATTTGTGTATATCTCACATATATGCTCATTTACTGAGGTCTTGCTTTGTGACTTCCAAGAATTGGGATGGTAATGTCATTTCTGGTCCTCAGCAGACTTGCATGAAGAAATGAAACAATTGACAGACACAGTTGTTGCTTGAACTTGCTTATTTTATGAACTGGAATAAAAATGCTTGTTACCAAACATTAAATCTAGTTCATTTTGAACTCCTTAGATAAAATACTTAATAAGAATTTACTCAGCCTTGTAAATAAATTTAAAAAGTTAATTGACCTGCACAAATTTGCTTGCAACCTTCCATCTCCCACGGTATTTAACTTCTAGGAAAATAAAGCAAACAACACTTTACTCTCCTCTCAGACATTAGTGCTTTTGAGGGTTTAGTCTATTCCAGTCAATTACTTGGTATGAATCAGATGCACTCCACTAAAGTACTCTTCGGAAAACTGAACTTAGCAGCAATATTACTTAGCATTTGATAAGTGAATTTGATATAGTTGGGCTTCTTTCCTTTCTTTTCATTTTTTTCTCCCTCTCTCTCTCTCTCCCTTCCTCCTTTTCTCTTTTCCTTACTCCCTCCCTCCATCTAATGGTATCAACTAGCTACTACTCTCTACACTGGCCTATTATTTGACAGAGAAATGCTTCTAACCCAGATTGCAGATGCAATCCCATAGAAACAGGTAACTCACATTTTCCTGTTAGCTGCAACTAAATTGTAAAAGGAAACAAGAAACCAGAGCCTAGTGCTTGAAAACATGATAATGTAGGTAGAATTTTCTTTGGGCCACCAGCCAGCTGCCAAATAAAGACACAAAGACATTAATTATTACATAGCTTAGGGTTGTCCCACTAGCTCTTTTAGCTTTAATTTAGTCTGTTTCTCTTCATCTATGCTTTGCCTCACGGCTTTTTAACCTTGGTTTCCTTCTGTTTGTCCTACTTTCCTGCTTTCTCCATGTGTCTGTCTTGCCCCTAACATCTCCCTATTGTGTCTTTTTTTTTCTTCTTGAGCCTAAATTCCTCCTCCTCCTTACTCTCCCTGCCTGGAAGTTTGCCTATCTCCTCCCTCACTACTGACCATTCAGCTTTTTATTAGACAAATCAGGTATCTTAGGCAGGTAAGGTAAAAGAGCAACACATCTTCACAAAGTTAAACAAACGCAACACATCTTTGCATAGGTAAAAAAAATATTCCCCATCATGGTACCTGAACACACTCAGATAAGCAGGAGTGGGAAGGAAGAGAAAGGGGAAAGCTGAGAAAAAGGGATGGTATGGAAGTGAACTGATAAAGCCTGTAAAGAACTAGAGAAGCAAATATACAGGCCAGTCACACCAAGAGATGTCTAGAGCACTGTCAAAGAGTCAGGGTCAAGGGTTTGATCCTCAGAGGGAGGACCTGGTAGGGCCCTAAGTTCTGGATAAAGGGCATAGTCAATAATACTCAGGAATTTGCTGTGGCCAGAAGGGATCTCCAGCGGGATCTGCAGCACTCAAACAGTAGTTTTCTGATACTCTGAGTTTGAAGCCAGAGCCTGACGATTGGAAACATGGTACAGAATACGATCTGGGCTATTCTGGAGCCTTACACCAGTGTCACCAGATCCAAAGGATGCCACACAGTATTTGAGCCCGCAGGATCAGGCCTATGGTCAGCATTGCAATAAACTTTATCACTACGTTACTATTCCCCTAGGCAGTTCATATTACTAAAGTAGTCAAGAAAAGACAACTGTAGAGAAACTAATGGGGCTAAGCAGCTCAGTAGACACAGCTCAGGAGTTAATCCAGATGACTCATTTACAGAGTGTTTGGACCAATCACAGTCATTTGGTCACTTAGTTTGGACCAACTATAAGTATTGGGCCAATTACAACAACGATAGACTTTTGAATCACTGTCTCATTTTATAACCAGTCAGAGTCATTCCTGCACCAGGAAATTGTTTCGTCTCTGGTTAAGGTGGACAAAATTCACTGAGGCTTGCGATTACAAGTCTGTTGTAGACAGTCTCTAACAGCACTGGCTAAGGCTGTGCTTCGGAGCACCAGGACAGTCAACTTCCATCTTTTGAATAGTTAGCTGGAGGCATTCTTGGAGCTTTAAAGATTACTGGTGCTGGCATAAGGCTAATCCAGCTGCCTGTTTGTCTCATAGACATTTTGCTTAAAGCATTTCAGAAAAGTTCAATCGCTACTAATTAAGGAGTCAAATGGCTCAGTCCACAAGACTTTTGCTTATTTACATGAAGAATAAATGTCAGGAGAGCTGACAAATACAAAGTTAAAAATTTTATTATGGGCTGTTTCTCACCAGAGGCAGCCACCATTCTGAATTCTTTCTTTCCAGTAAATCTCTTGACTGAGGTTTGTTGTGTGGTGTGACCTTTTTTTGCAGGAAATGGAGCCTGGTTGTAACAACTTTTGCTGGAGCAGAGTGGAGCAGAGCAGCACTGTAACACACTTTGGCCAGGGAAACTTTCCCCTAGTGAAGCATAGTTGTTACATTCCTAGGGACCTACAGAGCTGTAGTAATTCTGCTGGGGAAAATGGCCCTTGCTGGGGCAGTGTTGTTACACTTGTATTGGGGACACATTTCCTTAGATCAGGGCTGTAAGTTCCTACTTTTACAGTGTCTTTGTGGTATTCCTTGGCTCCCAGCTGCCAGGATACCTTCCCACTGGAGAACAGATTGCTGCCCCTACTTCCAACGGTCCCATTGAAGGGAAAAGCCTGGTCACGTGCATCCCAACATTAGTTCATTGATTTGCTGATCTCAGGGCCATATTTTCAGTGACACTGACTTGCAAACTATCTGGGAAGCATGAGTAGATGTTGACAGTATTTAAATTGTGTTTTTCAGACAATTAAGTTCAACTGTACCCGAAAAGCTCAGTGCCCAGGAGCCAACATCAGCTCTGTACAGATACAAGGTGATGCTGATTATTTCATCAACCATCTTGGAGTTCCAGCTGTGCAGTTTACTTATGAGGACATCAAAACATTAGAGGTAATTGTCTCTAAACATGGGAAGCACTCACTTGCAATGTAGCAGATATGCAGATTTTATTTTAACATAGGTTCGTATTCATCTTTCAGACAAAATAGGTCACTGTAGGAAGGGGCTTCATTGTGAAATAATATTTTTTTTAGAGGCTTTGAAATATCATTTGGAAACATGAGCTTTAAAGAGTGTTTGATTCCATTTAGAAAGACTTACCCTGTTGCTCACATTTTCATAGAGAGCCTTGCAGCAAGAAACATCAGTTGTTGGATTAACATCAGAGCAATTGTAGACTTCAGTGTTGACAGAAGCTCATGGCATGAGCAGAAGACTCTCCTTCTGTGCCCGAGGGGAAATACATTTCTTGTGCTTGGTGTTAATGTGAGTCTTGTGGATTAGCTCTCAAAGTTTGTCAACAGTTTGCATTCCTGAAAACCTTTTCTCCAAAGAATAATGTGAAAGTGTGATTCATTTTCACTAACCTTGTTTATCTAGTTTTTGGAACTGAGTCCTTTACTATTTCTAAGAATCAGCAAGCTGCTTCCAAGTAAATCTAAACCTTCTTGCACACATTGTTCATGTGTCTGTGAGAGGTTCTGGAACACCCTGCTTTAGGACATTATTATCTTGACAACACATTGGCTACAAAATAGAGTGAAGTGTACTATGGTCCTTAAATGTAGATATGTCTGGGAAAGACTTTTAAGTTATGTTTATATAGACCCATCTCCAGTCATGCAGTTCCTAAATTCTAGTAGACTTGACAGGGCTTAGTGCTATATTATCCACAGTTCTCTGTTCTACACTCTTGTTTCCCTGGAGACAGTGAGTATTATCCACTATCTCATGGAGGCAACAAACTCCAGGAGAATCCTATTGTGGGGAGATTAACTCTGGTAATGTAGAGTAATACTTCAGATTTACTTGTTTAAGTTAAGATCTTCGTCCACCATCTTGAAACACATTTTAAAATTATTGTGGTTGTTTGTATGAACTTGAAGGGTGTGCTTGTCACAGCAGGTATGCAGAATTGGAGGAGAGATTTCAAGGGCAGGTTCACTCCTTCCAAAGTGGACTCTGGAACTGAGCTCAGCTCGCCAGGGTTATGTGGCAGGTGCTTCCATCTGCCAGCCATTGTGTGCTTCCATCTGCTAGCCATTGTGTGCTTCCATCTGCTAGCCATTGTGTGCTTCCATCTGCCAGCCATTGTGTGCTTCCATCTGCCAGCCATTGTGTGCTTCCATCTGCCAGCCATTGTGTGCTTCCATCTGCCAGCCATTGCTCTGGGCTCATTCACCAGCTTGGAAAAGACTGTACACGCATGTAGACATGTTGGTTCTTTTGCACAAACTCAATATATGCACATTAATAAGTCGATGACCTGCACTGTCACCTGAAGCCATGTTGATATCCTTGGCCTGTGTGCCCCTGAGGGCTATGTTGGTGTCCATGGCCCATGCAGCAGCAGAGGGCTGTGTTGATTGATGTCTGTTGTTGTAATTGGGGCGGCGGCTAGCTACCTGGCCGCCCACACGGCTAGCTTTGTACCCGAAATAATTACACGGAAACTGTATTCTTTTAAACACTGCTTGGCCCATTAGTTCCAGCCTCTTATTGGCTAGCTCTTACATATTAATCTAACCCATTTCTAATAATCTGTGTAGCCCACGAGGTGGCTTACCAGGGAAGATCTTAAACTGCATCTGCCTAGAGTGGGAGAATCATGGAGACTCCCTGACTCAGCTTCTTTCTCCCAGCATTCTGTTCTGTTTACTCCGCCTACCTAATTTTCTGTCCTATTAAAGGGCCAGGGCAGTCTCTTTATTTAACCAATGAAATTAACACAAAACAGAAGACTCTCCCCCATCAGTCTGTATTGCTACGTGAGACCATGCTGAGGTCTTTGGCATATTCTGCTTTCTCCCGAGATTGTGTGTAAGTCCAGGATCCGTGCTTCCTTGATTGTAAAAGATAAGAAATCTAGGTTTGCCATGGTATTGATGACTGCAGACTCACAGCTGAGAAAGAGGGACGTAGAAGGTTTCTGTGTCAACCTCTACCCCTTTTGCCAAAAAAAAAAAACAAAAAACAAAAACAAAAAAAAAAAACATCCTAGAAAGCCACTGAAGGGAACTCTTAAAAATTGTGAGGAGAATGTTGAAGAGTAGTTATCCACAGTTGATTGCTTCTAGAAGGGCTCTGGGTGGGGAAGGATTCAGTTTTGCTTAAGGGGTTGGCAACTGGGAGTATGAATATGCCCTAATGAGTATATGGGCAACACCAATTGAACTTTCTTTTTCTTCTTTTCTTTTATGTGGGAGTGGGGGATCATAAGGGTTGTGGAGACAGATTTGGGAGGACTGGCAACTAACTGAGTGTGCTTGGGGTTCATGATGTGAAATTCCCCAAAAATCAATGAAAATATGAAAAACATAAGTTAAGAAATAACATCTACATTTTCCTGCACAATACCTTTGAATTTCCCTCATACTCCTCACGTCCTAGCATACCTGACTGCCATCTTGCTCTCCAGTTGAATGGTAGCTTCTGTTCTGTGCACCTAACTTATTTTCATTGAGTTTTCAGCCATAAGTATTCTAGCATAGCTGTAGGACTTGAGTAAATACCCTACAAGACAGATTTAAAAAAAAAGTCTCTTGGATTTATTTATTTATTTATTTATTTATTTATTTATTTTGTTATAAACTGATTGACCCATTAGCTCAGGCATCTTATTAACTCTTATAACTTATATTAGCCCATTATTCTTGCCTACGTTAGCCACGTGGCTCAGTACCTTATTCAGAGAGGCAGTCACATTTTGCTTTTTCTGTGGCTGGGTCAGGACTGTGGAAATGAGCTTTCCTCTTCCCAGAATTCCAGATTTATTTTTTAGATGAAGTGCTTTCATTTACTCTGGAACACATTTTCTAGACTGTGCTATGGATTAAATGAGATTGTGCATAAGCTCTGTGCTCATGCTAAGACTCCATCAACCATCGTGATTAGCAAAATTTCTTGTCAGGGTGTAGGGTCCATAGATTAGTGGAGTATTGCCAGATAATTGGGAAGCACACATCGGTGTGTGAGGTAAGAGCTCGTCATTGTTAAGGTGAACAGATGTTTTCTGGGGTTAATGTGCTGGAGAATGTGGGGAAGCAGATGAGAGGAAGCAGATGGGAAATGAGGGGCAACGCTGTGATGTTATCACAGGGAAACTCCTGGAAGCCAGTGTCTCTCCTACAGAAGGGCCTTACTCTCAAAGACCCAAACAGTTACAAACTACACTTAGAATGCCTAACTTTTGTCTTCCAAATCAGTTTTCATTGTATTTATTTCTACAAAAGTAATTAGTAGAGTCCCCCATGTTTTAATGACAAATGACCTTGCTTATGGTGATTCAGTGGGGGAGAAGTTTTAAAAATCGATTTGTCCCTTACAAAATAGGATTGGTTATGATGATACGATTCATGTACACTCTCTGAAGAACAGATATTAACCTTTACTTTCTGTGTTAGCCTATTATAAATATTTGTACACAGCTGTTAGAGGAATTTTAAATATTGAAAAGCTTCATGTAGGATATTAAAATATTTTACCATGCCCATCAGTAAAGTAGTCAAGGAAATTAGATCCTTCACACAAATTTAATTTTCACATGTTGTGTTTAGAGAAGTGTCCCAGAGGGCTAGGAATCAACACTGTTTCTGTAGATCTGTTATTTCTCAAGTCCATGTGTGTCTGTGCCTCTGATGCTTTACTGATATCTAAGAAACAAAATTGACACAAAATAGTACATTTGGCTCTTCCCCTCTGAATTTGGAATTTTCTTCACAGGCTCATGTTTTTTGCAGTTGGTCCCCAGGTTATGACACCAATGTGAAGGCTGTATAGGCCTTAAAAGGCCTGGCTTGATTAAGCAAGAGCTGGTACGTGTAGCTGTTTCTACCCTCTTATTTTTTTGCTTCCTCTCCTGCTGTTGTGTAAGGAATCTCTCCTATATATTCCCACCACCATAAACTGTTTTGTACCTTCCCTTTTTTATAACTCTAAATATGTGAGAAATAAACAAATCTAAAATAAAGATAAGTTCTTAACTAAACACAGATAAAAATCAACAATGTATAAACTGGAATAATTATAACAATTTACTATTTTAAAGATGTTGTTGTTGTTACTATTGCCGTTGGGAATCATTATTAAATAAGATGTATTGTAGTAATAGGACAGAGAATCTAACTCCTGATGAGTAAAGCACTACAAGAAGTTGTATGGGAAGCTGGGCTCCACTGGGTAAACAGACACTCACATTTTAAGCAGGACAGAACATCGAGCTACAAAGATCGGCATGCAACTGAAAGTTTACTGCTTATTTCTGAAACTTCCCACTTAGTATTTTTGCACCGAAGTTGACTATAGTTAACTGAACTGGTGAAAACAAAACCCTGAATACATGGGACCCTCTTTACATTTAGCTATAGCAATTGAACCACATGAAAACTAAATTTTAGAAAAATAAGCAATTGCAAAGGGATAGTTTGCTACACACATTGGATATTATTAGTTTTGCTTTTAATGAAATCAAGCAGTTAAAAATATGTATTGAAATTTTGTGCATTACTCATATTCTCAGGTGAAACTTGTCTTCCTCGTTTCTGTGCATTCAAATGCATCACCTGACATTGCATAAAGCACAGTTCATCTTTGCCATTCCTCTGCATCTTTAGCTTTCCAGTAACTAAAGCTCACAAATCCACAGGAATCAACATATTTGCCAAATGGCAGTTGATTCCTTCTTATAAGATATTGCCCTATTAATTGAAACATACCTGGCTTTCAACTTCATTTAAATAAGTTTTTAAATTTATAAACACTGCTGCACCTGTTAGTAGAAGCATTCTTCTCAGTTTAAATAGAAAATAGAGATTGCCGCAGAGAAAATGAGAAGACAGATGCTTTCCAATTAAGGGTGTAGTATTTATGACACGTGGTGGTCCAAGCACATTGCTCAGTCACTTACCAACTGTCTGACATAATTTTTGCTTTATATTTGTGTTTTTATTCTCTGCAAGGCATGTCAGAGGCCCCACCTTTCCTAGCGCATCATAAGATCTTTATGCTCACCAAGTTTTATAGCACCAGTTCAAGCTCTGGTTCCTCACTCTACTTAATCTTGTATTTCTTGCACTTCCACTTGAGAAATTCCATTTTAAGCCCAATATACCTATAATCCAGGGCTTACTATTTTCATAATAATGAGTTTAACGTGTATTATGGCTTTTAAATAGTAAGAGCAATGTCATAATTGTTTCAACATTATTTAGCGAGCATCAAAGGCATAGTGAAATATATTAATTTTCTTTAAAAGCTGAATGAATTTATGATGAATTTGACTCTTAGACCTATATATATATATATGTATATGTATATGTATATATATATATGCAGTTATAAACTTTTAACAATCAGTAATTTTGTGGGGAAAAGCTGAAAATTCATTTTTACATCAAATGCAGTAGCAAAATGCATGCATATCCAAACAAGGATATGAGTTTACTATTTTTTGCTTTATTCTGATCAGAAGAGCAAAGTTTTTTATATAAATTACTACTTCTATTTTTCTGTTCTGAACATAGTCATGGCATTGTTAGGTTAACAAATGATTGCCATTCAAAAGTCAGTTCAAAATTCCAGACTTCAGAAACTAGAATAATTGCCATTTATTTCTACATATGCTCTACTAACATTTTGCAATATCTTATAGAAGCAATCCATAAAAGTTTTTCATCTTAAATACCAGTCCCAGTTCCCCCTCCCTCCCCTTCTTTGACCCCCTTCCCCTTTATCCAGCCCCCATCTGCTCTTGATGCAGGAGGTGAAGGGGTGAGGTAAGGCCTCCCTTGGGGAGTCAACAAAGTCTGGCATACCAAGTTGAGGCAGGACCAAACCCCTCCCCATTGTATCAAGACAGAGCAAAAAAGCCAGTTCATGCACCCAGGATAAGTCCTGGTACCACTGCTAGGTGCCCCAATCAACAGTTCAAGCCACATAATTGACCCCTACATTCAGAGGGATTATTTCAGTCCCATGCAGACTCCCCAGCTGTTAGTCCAATTCCATGAGCTCCCACTATCTCAGGTCAGACTTTCCCAATTATGGTCTTACCCCTATCCCCTTATTCCTATGAACCTCCCTCCCTCTTTTCAACTGAACTCCAAGAGCTCAGTCCAGTGCTTGGCTGGTGGACACTGCATCTGCTTCCATCAGTTACTAGATGTAGGTTCTATGGTGACAATTGGGGTAATCACTAATCTGATTATAGGGGAAGGCCATTCAGGCACCCTCTCCACTTTAGCTGGGTCATCCTTGTGAATTTCTTGGAATGTCCCTAGCACCAGGTTTCTCCCTACCTCCATAATGGCTCCCTCTATCTCTTTCATTGCTCTTCCTCTCTTTCCATCTCCCAACTCAGCCATGTTAGGTCCTCATGTTCCCATCTTCCATCCCCTCCCTTCTACTTCCTCTCCCAGTTTATCCAGGAAATCTTAATAAGTGACATTTTGAAACTTTTCTATTTAAAATGCTGTCATTGGAAACAAAAAGAAAGGGTTCTTTAATGTCTAGAACCATAGTCATAGCTTATTTTAGAAAACCTAATCACGTTATCACCTCAAAATAGATGGTATTTCTATTTTCCCATTTGTTTCATTAAGAGAAGAGTCTCCAACTGTGTCTACATCTACAGGCACTAAGGATCCTCCTCCATTATAAGTTTTGCTTTATAAATAATACAATATTAATACTGTACTTTAGTTAGCATTGCTATAATATGTATATACTTAAATATAAATATTGCATACTTATTATTAATAATTAACTTACAAATAATATGAATTAATGGAAATAGCTGGAAATTTTGGAAATTAATCAAATATTGGGGAACCATTTCATAGGCCTACTGCTTGATGGCAAGCATTAGAACCTGGGTGATAGTCCATAACCAAATTAAAATCTGAGCGTGGTGGTGCATTCTTTTAATCGCAGCACTGTGGAGGCAGAGACAGAAATACCTCTGAGGTTCCGTGATCAAGCCCTGCTTAATCCAATGAATCTCCAAGTCCCAGTGAGAAATTCTGTTTCATAGTAAGGTGAATTATTTCTGAGGGAGACACACAGTGTTGATCCTGTGGCTTCCACATGTATGTATATACATATATGTAAATATGTGTTAATATATACAATCCTGTACACAGACCTGCATAAGAACACAAAACCAAAAATACAGATGCTGTGGGACAATGAAATTTTATCCTACTGCTAGTGTTATTTTTAATAAAACGCTGATTGGCCAGTAGCCAGGTAGGAAGTTTAGGCAGGGCCACCAGGCAAGAATTAGAGGCAGAGCAAAGAGAATTCTGGGAAGCGGGAAGTTTCAATCTGCAGTTGTGATCCAAACATAGAGGAAGCAAGATGTGACTGCCTCGCAGAATAAGCTACTAAGCCACGTGGCTAACACAGACAAGAATTATGGGCTAATTATTAGTTATAAGATTAGTGATTACCCTAATTGTAATAAGAAGCCAGAGATACTAGGCCAATCAGGTTATAACTAATGTAGACCTCTGTGTGGTTCTTTGGGACTTAACAACTGCAGGACTGGGTGAGACAGAATCCTCTGTCAACAAATGGAACAGAAAACCTTGATCAACATACAGATGTTTAAAAGAAAAACTCATATGATTGGAAAGGGCATTTGCCTTACATTTTTATAAGTCTCATTAATATGATTTAATACAAAACTGTGCTATTTTTATTACTTTCTGCATGTAATATTTTGTAACATGTTTTGATGCATAAAAATTTCAACTAGTACTTGTTTTCATTAAAAGCATATTTTCTCCAGTACTTCTTTTATGCCTAAATATCTTAGCTCCCTAGAGATTAATTTCTATGTGGAATCTGAGTTCATGTTAATGAACTTGCCATAGCTTCTGAATAAAATACAGAAGTGAAAGTAAGAAAAGATGTTATGTTCCTGTTGGCTTGAAATAATTCATATCTCTGAGAGACTTAAAGTCTCTGGATGGGAAGAAAGTTGGTTGACGAAGCTGACTTTCCTAAACTGGCCTACTTTGTTTTCCATAATGCATGACAAGTGTTCAGCTTCACCTCATTCAAGGATATGAGCTGTGATTCGGTAAAAAAACTGTGTGTGTGTTTTCTGGTCATCGCTGGGCATTTACATCCCATTCACCTGACAAACAACATGAAGTAGAGAATATAATACCATCATATACTGAGTCTCTACAGTGGAGCCTGCTTCGTAGAGACATATCTTTAGAAAAGAAGGTTAAACCCAATCAACAAATCAACTGTTGCAGAGCAGACTGGGGAAGTTTTGATTGCACAATATATGAAATGGCTGTCATACAGGGAGTGATATTAAAGTTGCTCTGTGCTTCCAAGAGCCTGAGGAGTAAACATAAGAAATTGAAATATGAGACAGATGTGGAGAAAAAAAAACACAGAGTGGAGAAACACTGAAGACTCAAATGGGTAATTCAAAAGTCATGCTTCAAATTGCTTAATATTTTGAAATGGCTACAAGGAGGACAGTTTTTCCATACTGCTTGTCCATTTTTGGAATTGTAAATGAGAACATTTATTCTGGATGATTGTCAGCATCAGGTCAAAATATGTATCACAGGCACTATATTTTAACTCCAGTGCTGTTTTTGTTGAGCTGGACAATGACCAGCCCTGTTATGAGGGCATAAGGTACATGGTGAAGTTTTATAACAATATTAAAAGGAGCTTAAAAGTAGACTATATAATGGTTTGCCAATATTAAGCTTTAGAATGCATGACAAGTCTGATGTGATTCGTTTAGATATATGTTTGTTTAAAATTATTGATTTTTCTAGTTGGAAACTTTATACATGTTTTATAGTATTGACAGTTTGCCAAAAGTTCAAAAATATATAAAAAGGAAAGGTTTCTTCCCTCCATGCAGCCATAGTCTAGATTGGAAATTAGAAATGGAGGCAATCAAATAAATCAAGTACAATAAAAGTGATTAACTGACAGCTTTGATCCCTTTAAAGCATAATGACCAATGTGCATCTTAAAGATCCTGGACACTCATTGTCATGGCTAGTGGTAATTCTCAGCTAGGATCACCTAGGAGATGGGTCTCTGGACATGTCCAAGGGATGTTATCTTAATTATGTTTATTGGGTTTAGGAACACCCCACTTAGCTGTGCAGGGGTATCTGAACAGAGTAAATAACCAGCAGTATGTGGTTAGCGCTCTCTGTTCCTCAGTTGTGGACGTGATGTGACCAACTGCTTCCAATTCCTACCACCATGGAATCCTATTATGATAGTTCTGCGAACTGTGAGCCATGTAATCTAAACAAACCCTATGTCCAGGAGCTCATTTTCGCAGGTATTTTATCACAGCAACAGGAAAAGAAGTTAAGACCTGCCCCATGTGCAGTATTGCCTGAGCTTTGGCACACTGAGTTCACTCAGGTTCAGTAGAGAGAATGCTTGTCTAATGTCTACACTACATATGCACTTTGGATTAGTTATCTATACTACATACACACTTCAAATTAGTTATCCATAAGGTATATTTGCTTAAATTTGCAAAGCGTGAGTATAAAAAACTTCCTTGAGAGATCTCCATTGGCATCATTATAGAAGGTGACTGAAGAACAACGAAAAGAATAATATGAAAAAGAAGAAGCAACTCTAAAATTGGAGGGGAATTCATCATAATTAAATGCATTCTAAGCCATTTGCCTCACAGATGTCTTTAAACATTCGAATTCTTTATATAAAAAAATCACATCAAAATAGTGTAGGAGAATTGTCTGTATTCTGTCAATCATGTTTTAAATAAATGCTGATTGGCCAGGCAGGAAGTATAGGTGGGAAAACCAGACAGGAAGTAAAAATGATACAATGAGAACAGGAGAATTCTAGGAAGGAGAAAGTTGATTCCTCCCACTCCTGCCCAGACCACCGAAGCAGTAGGATGTGATCTGCCCTGCTGAGAAAGGTACTGATCCACATGGCTAACATACATCAGAATAATGGGTTAATATAAGCTACAAGAGCTAATAAGTAGCCTTACCTAATGGACCAATCAGCTTTATAACTTATAGAGATCTCTGTGTGATTTTATTTGGGGCTTGCCGGCTGTGGGGTACCTGGTGGGGCAGAAACCCCAACAAGCAGGAGCCCTTCATGTAACATCAAAATACTGGCTATAAGTATACACTCACAGTCTTTAAAATACAATGTTTACACATATATTTTTCTATTATTTGATCCAGCTTCTAATTAATTAACCCATAAAAAGTGGGGCTAATACTATTGGCTAAGAGGAGGTCCTATGAAGAACTCATTAAGAGAGCCAAAATAGTAACAAGGGAAATTATATTTCTAAAACACTCATTATATAATCCCAGCACTCGGGAGGCAGAGGCAGGCGGATCTCTATGAGTTTGAGGCCAGCCTGGTCTACAAGAGCTAGTTCCAGGACAGGCTCCAAAGCCACAGAGAAACCCTGTCTTGAAAAAAAAATATGTGCCAGATATTGTTGTCTTCTAATCCCTTTAAACATATTATCATATTTATTTCATGTATTTACAGCTATCACCTATAAAGAATTTGCTAATAACCCTACTTTCTTTAAATTTGGTAAAACCCAACATAGAGTAGTTAAGTAACTTAATAGAGGTCACATATTAATTCAAAGGTCAAATCTATGAACACAACATCCAGTCACAAGATCTCCAGCCTGTATCAATCACATATCCTTGTACTATTTCTTTTTCTTTCTTTCCTTTTATTGTCTTTTCATGACAGGGTTTTTCTTTGTAGTCCTAGCTATCCTGGAACTCCCTCCATAGAGCAGGCTGGCCTCAAACTTGGAGATCTACCAGCCTTCGCCTTCTAAGTTCTGAGTCTTAAGGTGCGATTTACCACCACCTGGCCACTTGTACTCTTTATTAAAAGTTTCTAGCTAAACTATAAGGTAGTACTCTCTATTTCTCACTATCTCTATACTCCAGCATGATAATGTGATGCTTGATTCATTTTGTATACTTACATTTACAAAACATTGTAAATGACTCATTTTGACCATTTCCAAAAGTAAACATCAATGGATAATATGAAGGTATGATCTTTATTTTGGTATGAGTTGTTATTAACATTTTCTTTAATGCTATGTCCCATTATAAAATGAAGTCAATGACTTAATACTAACTTCCCAAGAATACATTTCATGTGATTGGTACAAGTAGTAAAGGAAGACTTTAAATTATCCATATTTGTTGATTATATTATCCTCTACAATAGAGGCTTAAAGACAAAGTAAGAGAATGCAAAATCAACAAATGAAAATCAGTAGCTTTTCTATATAACAATACCATATGACAGATGAAATGAAGAAAGCAATTCTCTTCAGAACATCTTCAAAATTACCTATGAATAAACATATCCAAAAATGGAAGAATTCTTCAATATAAAGTGTAAAACTCTGTAAAAAAAGAAATTGAAAATAAAATGAGCTGTTCTTAAGAAATGCTGCTGAAAATGTGGGGGAAAGACAATCCTTAAACACTGCCAGTGAGAATAGAAATGGCTCCAGATACCCTAAATCAATAGAAAAGTTCTGAAAATAAACAAAACTAAATGTTGAACTAGATATGACTCTGCCACATCACTTCTATGTATGAACCTGAAAGTCTCTAGGCCAACACACTTCAAGATAACATTCACGTTATTATAGCATTTCCGCCAAGAGTTGAGTTATTGATCAGTCTGGATTTCACCAGCAAATGAATGGATAAAGCAAATATGATTATAGATGGCTATATAGATGATAGATGTATAAACAAGTAAATAGCATGTAGATAGATGATTGATATGTGTTCAGGGTAGTTTTGTTCACAATAAAGATGAATACAATTATGTTGTAACAAGGATACAACTTGATATCATTATATTAAATAAAATTATTTGGGCATAGAAGGACAAATATCATGATTTCTCTCTTTTGAGCATCTTATATTTACAAATATAAAAGTCCATTTATGTATACGAATGTAATGTGAAAGCACAAGGGGGTTGAGAAGGGGCCATATGAATGGGAAGGGAAAGCAGGAAAGGCTAAAGGGTGGTATGCTAATTCAGTCAAACTCCAGTAAAAGAAAATAGAAAACATGCTAAAATCAAGCAATGATGTATCTTCTATCTAAATTTTGAAAATAAAGATGTCATAATGGTTCTACTGGTCATCCCATTCCTCAGTGACTGTGCATGACCCGAGACTCACCGGGACTGTGCTTGGCCCGAGGCTCACAGTGACCGTGCGTGCACCCGAGTCTCACAGTGACTGTGAGGATCACAGCTTTAGATACTGTGATCATCCCTTGCATGTTTCCTAATTTCATTTCTAAGCTAATTTCTGTGAAAGTGGAATGAACATGTTCATCTTGTCTAATTCCTGTATTAATGGCAAATTTCCATGAAGTAAATATTTTTAGAACTCAAGACATTTAGAAAAAACAATTAAGACAATTGTTAAACATCAAACTAAAATCTGAAAAGCTGTTTTGCTCTCCATACGTCCCAATAAACCACTTCCAAGGGGAGTCCTATGTATCTGGGCTCAGCAGCTCTGATGGCCACGGTACGAGTTGGTTGACTTGTCCATACTGCCTCAACTTTGGCATAGTTTTTTGTTTGCTTGCTTTTAACCTATATATTCTCTTTCTTGAGACAGAGTTTCTGTGTGTAGACTTGGCTGTCCTGGAGCTCACTCTGTAGACCAGGCTGGCTTAAAATGAACTTTTAACTATTCTTTAATTGCACATTTTCCAAGTCTATTTCACAGAATTTACAGTTTTGTGTCTTTTTTCCTGATAAGCAAATGTTTTTGTAAAAACTACAAAGGAAGTGACATTTATGAAATCTCCTAAGTGTTTAAAAACATCAGATGAAAGTCGGGGCTGCTTGATTTATAGAGATTTCTGCAGCTCCCCTGCAGAAGTTCTTATGTCTGTGTCAGTCTCAGGAGACAGCAGTTGTTATTGGATTCCTTTCCTGGTACAACTGTCTCTGTGATTCTAAATGAATAGAGAGAATTCTGCTAAAAGAGAATAAAGTATTTGGAAAGCATTTTGATTTCTGCAATCTTTTGTCAGTAGTTTTAGACTTGAAATTATTCTGACCCAATTTTCTCTTATCAGTGAAGAGCACTGTAATTCTATAAAGTGGACTGTTTAGGTAGCATCAAGAAGTAGACAAAAAGAGATAAAGTGTAATTATGAGTTGAAGATCAATCACTTTCCATCTTTAAATATCTTCATAGTGGCTCTATTTTTATTTATTTGCAATCCTTATCTGAGGATTATAAATTTCACAATACTTACTATTTTGAGAAAAATTCTAATTATGGGAGATATATTCAAGCCCATCAAAATTGGGACCTGAATTTGAACATTCAACAGTGAATCACAAGTATATTTTAAAGATTTATCTGTATCATTGTTTTATATATACATACATCCAAAAGTTATATATATATATATATATATATATATATATCAATATTCCTAAGTACAATGCAAAACTGTATACATTTATATTTAAGTGAGCTGGGAATCACTTAGCGTAAGGTAGAAGACGTGTTTTCAATGCACTACTTTAGTCATTAGCTATAATGCACTTGGACAGGCAATGCTTTAGCTATCATTATGAACACTCAGAAGCAAAATCTCCTAGGTACTGTTTTAGGGCATCTATTGCTATGATAAAAGAGAACTACATAAACAACTTGGGGACAAAGGGTTTATTCCATTTTGTATCTCATAATCCATCACTGAGGGGAGGCACACCAGAAACAAAGCCTGTTGGGACCCTGGAATTAGTAATTGAAGCAGAATTAATGGAGGAATGCTGTTGGCTTGCTTGTTCTGCCCTTTTGAGCACCCAGGCCTACCGCCCAGAGTTGACACTGCTGACAGTGAGCACAATCTTCCAAATGATCAATCAAAAAAATTCACTATAGGCTAATCTGCTGGGGTCATTTTCTCAATTAAGGCTCCTTCTCAAATGACTCTAGCTTGTGTCAAGTTATTTATTTATTTAGGTATTTATTTTAAAGACAGGGTTTTTATGTTGCTCTGGAGCCTGTACTGGAATTAGCTCTTCAAGACCAGGCTGACCTCAAACACACAGAGATCCGCTTGCCTCTGCCTACTGAGTGCTGGGATTAAAGGCGTGTGTCAACACTGCCCAGCAAAGAATGCGTTGGTATTGATGTGGAGACATGCTCTGCCAAGGTTAGTTTGTCTCTGTGTCATAGTCACCTTCCAAGGTCAGGTGGCCGATTGGCTACCAATGACTTGAAGACTCCTACCCCTTCATGATTTTAGAGAATTCACTTGATCAAAGTAAGACCAGCTGCTCTGATGTAAACATAATACTGGGTGGTGAGTCTACTTGTTTGTGTGGCCCAGTTCCTTATGATTGATTAATAGGAAAAATGACTGATTTATTTCTTTTTATGGAGGCACTAATTACTGAATCCTGAAATTTTGATATATTATTCTTTGTAAACAAAAATGTGACTTGTTATAATTATTAAATTTAATAAATTAGCTGAAGGAATTAATTTTTAACCCATCTATTTTAGATACATCCATGCATGTATAGGAAACACTAAGTGGACTGGATTATGTGCTTGGTCTTTTAATTTTTTAAAAAATATTATTTTATGTGTATTGGTATTTTGAATAATGTATGTCTGGTTCCCTCAGAGGCAAGGAGAGGGCATTGATTCCCATAACTGGAGTTACAGACAGTTGTGAGACACCATCATCAAATCAGTGTCTCCTGGAAGAGCAGCCAGTGTCTTAAACACCAGATACATTTGCTTGTTTTGAAAATGAAAGAGCAAGATATGCAAGGATTAAGAATGGGAGATGATGAAAAAAGAAGGAACTGGCGGGGACCTGATGATGGATGCATTCGATCAAAACTCATTATATATGTGATGAAGTTCTCAAGGAATAAAAAAGAGTTTATTTTTTTAAAAAAAGTTTACCCTGGGTTGGGGAGATGGCCTAGTGGTTAAAGTGCTTGCCATGCAAGCATCTGGACCAGAATTCTTATTCTAACCAACAATGCAAAAACTTGTTTGCCAATACAAGTCTGTAATCCCAGATCTGGAAATATGGAGAGCAGAAACAAGTAAATCACTGGAGCTAAAGGCTGAACCCTCCAAACCAGAAAATTCCAGAGTGAGAAACTTTCTCAAAAATAATGTACAAATGAGTTTGAGGCTTATACCTGAAAATGACCACTGCCCTCCCCAACTATGGGTACTCACAGCAGTGTATGCACATACATTCATGTACACACATACACATACACACACACACACATACACACACACACACACACACAAACACACACCTCACTAAATAAACAAGAGTCAAGTGTAAGTCTATTCTGTTGGTGCAAAATTGTAATCCTGGCATTTAACAGTCTGATACTCGCAAATTCTTGTCAAGACTGCACTAACTAGGGAGATCCTGTCTATAAGTAAGTTAACTAAGTAATAAATCAGCAACAGTCTTCTTCTCCCTATTGCCTGCCCGGTATGGATAGCTGTAGCCACTCTGCTATAATCTCATGTTTTATGGGTTATATCTTTTCTTTAGTTTCCTTTCTCACTTTCCCTCTCTGACCTCATTAGTTCAATTCCATTTTGTCCCGAATATTTATTCTAAGTATGCCTCTACAATTTTCATTAGTTTTCACTTTGCACTGCTCCAATTCTGTTCACCTTCCATTGTGTTTAGTTCAATCTGAACTGCAAAGTTGCCATTTTCTGTTTATTTTATGATGAAGGCTTGGTCTTGCCGCCTTCTTCATAGAAGGCACCATAGAGGAATATTTGTTATTTGGTTAAGTACTCAATATTTAAATACAGATATCAAACTGAAAAAAAAATATGTTTTTAAAATATTTTTTCAGCCTTGGGAAATATTCACTGAGCATAATTCAGGAGATGGCACTGAAATGAGATATTTTCAAATTCCTTCTTATCCTTTATCAAGGAATGAGTAACACAAGAGAGGACTCCCTGCCCATGACTCTATTCTTAATCTCTGACTGCTTTTTTTTTAACCCACCCAGGCTCTGTCTCAAATGATCCAGGGCACGATATATATATTTCCCACTTTGTACTCTGGTCATAACATATAACCCAACTCCATGCTCCCATGGAAATAAGTGATACCCATGCCTGGGATTTGAATCATACAGTAGCAGAAAAGACTCTATGTGGAGGGTGGTTACAGAAGAGAGGGCCATATCCTTAGGAATGCTGAAGAACTAAATCACAGGAAAGCTAGATTCTGGTATATAGAAATATTTGACTCTGGAGGAACACTCTGTCTGTGCTGATTTAATATCAGAAAGTATGGAAACATTTTTTAAAGAGCATATAATTTCCCTGTGGGACTAACCAAATTAGCAATGAACTTTACAGGCGCCAAAGGAATGCTGAGAGTAGGTGACATACTCTTCCCTAGAGAAGACTATCTAATAACAAATGATCAGTGCCTAGAACGTATAAACAAATAACATTATACATACTGAACAGGTATAGTTATGTATTTAGGAAAAGGCATACTACCATACAGAACTGGAAGCATAACAAGAAATGGAATATGAAAGCTTGATGGGAGAAAAATGAAGAGGTGAATACTGGAACTATATTATGATCTCAAATATGAAAGAAATATTGAAAGCCTAGATTCCAGAGCCTAACATGTCAGCATGTGCAGAGAGATGAGTATCAGTGAATTAAACTCCTAGACGCCTCAGGTTCCCAGCCAGAGACTTGATTCTATGAAATGACTTGAGTCAATTGATGAAAAATCGGTTTTTTCTTTTTCAGGATTAATTTATATATTTTAAATTTTTCTTGCATTTATTCAGCTTATGTGGTAGTTTACAACATGGATTTTTTTTATTCATCTAGACATTTTCTGTGTTCAGGTTACTCTCAGTTTTCTGACTCTCCTTTCCCATTAGTCCTTTTCCTCCTAGACATTTTAACTTTATTGTTATGTCACAGGTACATACATGGTTTTATAGATTTTCATAAAATCTTGGAAAAGTAAGTGAGAATAAACATCATAAGCTGTTTGTATTTCTGAGAATGATTTAATTTTGCTTAACACAATTATCTCCAGTTGTATGTAGTTTCCTATAAATGAAATTTCATTTATCTATTGAATCAGCTGGATGTTGATTTTTGTCGGCCATTTAAAGATGTGGCCTAGTGATGTGAAGGTTTTAAACTCTTTATTCTAGCACATTATAACTTAAAGCAATTAAAACTTTTTCAAAATATTAAGTTCAGAACTAAATAGTTTCTTTAAAATGAAGAATCTTCGGATAAGGAAACAGTATTTGGAAAGAATGAGGGAAAGGAGGGATTCGTTTAACACAACGTGAAACAAACTTATGAATTAGAAAGGTCTTGACCAGATACTGCAGTGGGGCATGTATAACAGCATAGACATCATGATAGTATGAATATTTATGCTAAATATTTAGAGGCAAGAAACATCTTTGGATGCTCTTGATATTAGAATTTTCTTGCTTGAAATTTAATGTGAAAATTATGGTCTAAACCAAAACTAAAGAAAGAAATTAAAGAATGCTAGGTAACAACTCCACTTCTGTACTTTAGTCTTTTTATATTAGATCCATAGCAACAATATTTTAAGTTATATATCATGAAAAAAGATAGATGTGTATCACTGTATAAGCAAAATATAACAAAATTTAAGTAGTTCTATTTTTGTTCAGTGAATGGATTTCTGAAATTAGAGAACGAATCTCATTGTTATCTCTATTTTATCCAAAGTTACTATGTATTTACATACTTTGATTTTCCCTTTCATCCCCACTTTCCTTCATTCCATTCTTCACTTCCCCCACATTTCTTTTCTTTCATCCAATTTTGATCACATGCATATGTTACTCAAAGGTGTTTACTTTTATTTTAAAACATGATAGTTCGATATATATGTCTGTCTATATCTATCTATCTATCTATCTATCTATCTATCTATCTATCTATCTATTATCTATCCATCCATCTATCTATCCATCCATCCATCTATCTACCTACTGTCTCTCTCTCTCTCTCTCTCTCTCGCTATATATATATATATAAAATCTATCATCTATCTATCTATCTACCTACTATCCGTCTGTCTGTCTGTCTGTCTGTCTCTCTCTCTCTCTATTTATATATATAAAATCTATCTATCATCTATCTATCTATCTATCTACCTACTTGCCATGGACCGGCTCAGGGGAGCCACTCAGACCGTGGGAGAAGCAGGGTCTTGGTAAGAGGAAGGCACAAGTTCGGCGAATGACAGACAGACATAACACACAAGAGAGTGTTTGGAATCTGCTGCAATTTTACTGAATTCATGTTTTCATTATATAGTATTCAAACAAAGAACAAATCAGAAGGTCATGTATCATTAGTTGGCATAGTATGAAAGCTTCTTTTAGTCCCATTACCAGGGACAGGTGTTAGACATCCTTAGAAGAGGAAATCTTGTCCTTGGGACTGTAAACCTCAGACAAGTGGTTTCATCTTATGAATAGAAAGTTTCTGTCTCATTATCGCTATCATGGCCCTTCCTCTTCCTAACCCTTTATTTCATCTAGTGACCAAATATACCTAATCAGTTCTCTGCACCTGTTGAACTATATTTTTTAGTACCTTCTTATGCAGCAGACATCATGGGGGTTGGGATCTAGCAAGCCTATCTATAAAGTTGAAAGAATAATATAACAGTCTTTGTCCATCAACATTAACCCATCTATTCCCTTGCTCATCATACACCCTGTGTATGACAAAGGTTCTGCTGTAGTCTTATACATTCCCATACTGTGCTTTCTTATCCCAGAGCTGTTTCTGAAGAGAATAATCCTTGTCTTGTATATATATAGAATATCATTATTTTGAAAGAAATTGTGCAATAGCTCATATCCCGCATAATCAGCTAATCGAGAAACTTGTCTATGCCTCAGCGGTGGCTAATACCAGGCTGTCTGCCATTGACCTCCAGGAAGCCTAGTCCCATGGGACACGTAGCTCCCGTCCGGCATAATGACATATGTCATGTCACACAGACGACACTGGAGTTGGTGTGGCACCTACTGTCTGTCTGTCTGTCTGTCTCTCTCTCTCTCTCTCTCTCTCTCTATATATATATATATATATATATATATATATATATATATATATATAATCTATCTATCATCTATCTATCTATCTATCTATCTATCTATCTATCTATCTATCTATCTACTCTCTATAAAACCATACTCAGTATACCTATTCTGTTGGATACTGGGTTTGCCTGTACTGTTCTATCAATGTGTGACTCAAAGCCACCTACTTACATCTTTGCTAATCTATTTTTTCACATGATTAGCATATTCAATCTCAACTTACGTACTTGAATGTTTTGTGAGAATATCCTATGTTAAATCTGTTTTCCAAAATGAATTTGTTAGTATTAAATGGTAGTTTAATAATTCTTCCCAGTGCAAAAATATAAATGATATGGTGTAAATTTTTGTTTGCAAACCATAACAAATTATGAATCTATAATTAACTTAATAATGACATTGGGAAAGCATCTGTAATTAAGACATACATCTTTCTGCATACTCACATTTTGAAAGTGAACCACAAGAAGCTTTGAAACATCTGCTGTGTTGAAGCAGGAAAATACAAAATGTGTGACAAGCAGCTTGACAGGTGTCAAGAGTTTGCCTTATGAAAGTTCCACTCTGCTATTTGAAACTGCTGTGAGGAATATGGGCAGAGAGCTCCTTCAACAAGGTCATCCCACTGCCCAGGAGGGTGGGAGAAGAGGGACAATGAAATGAATTGGTGCTAAAGTGTATATAAATCAGAGTTAATGATTTCAAGGGCATAATTCTAAAATTACAGCTATTCGCCATTAAAACTGAATAAAGGTATATGTTTGTGTATAGCGACAAGTGTGCAGGTTGTTAGGAAATAGCAGACATGATTAATGCCTTCATCCATTGGGCCTGCCACCCCTTCAAAACAGCACCTGCTTTTTCCATACTATGATTAACCTGTAAAGCAACAGAAAATAGACTCACACCACAGTACACTCCATCAGTCTCTGAAATTTTTCATTTTAGGAGGAGAATGCCACTTCCACTTTGGTAGGTTAGTTGATGGCTTAATGTGGTGATAGATTCCCAATCCAAATCCTTTCTGTGACATTATGGTTTCATTTGTTTTATTGCTGAATTATATTTGTGTTTTCACATATAAAAGAAATTTATCTGAATAGACACTCAATTTATACTTAATGTAATAATTTATGATTGAAATCGCATTTACCCTGATGACAGAATGGAAGATAGCTTGCTTACGAAACATTTAGAATGAAGAAGAGGAGGCATTTGAAAGTCTTTCCATGTCGTGGAATTTTTCAAAATGCTCCTAAAGATGCAGAGAAGTTCAGATGTACATTTTCTTTTAAAAGTTGTTGGTTTTTATGTTTCAGACATTTTAATAGCAAATGGCTTTTTTCTCATCTAAACTGTATTTTAATTGGGTGCCATGAGATAGTGTTTTTTTAATATTTTCCAATATTTAGCCCTTTCTTATTGAAAATAAAATTAATTCAACATACAATCAAAGTTTTCCCTACCCCATCTTGTCCCAAATCCTCCACCTCACCATTTCCCTAATTCCTCACTCACAAAGCCTACACCCTTGATATCTCTTTAGAAAACAAACAGACCAGGAGAACTGGAGGCTCTAGGGAGGCACCAGCTCTACTTCTGTGTGGTCAATGAGATACATAAGTGTTGTCTTCAGTAGTTTCTCCAGTTCAAGAAGATATATAAGTGTTGCCTTTAGAAGCATGAATGTACCATCAGTTTGTACAGAGAAACTAATAACCTTGGAAATAACCTAAGTTTTTGCAATCAACTCAAATTATTTAACCTAGAAGATAAGAGAAGTATCAGACTTATAGGCTCAGAGCTTTTCCAGAAACATGAGATAAGTTATATTTGTGGAAAAAGTTTCAGAGAAGTAAACAATAGAAATCAACTTATGTGTTATGGTACCACGAAAACAGCTTACTCTTTCTTTGTTTAAAAAAAATAATAATTACTATTGATTAAGGTTAACTGAGTACAAACTGTGCAAAAGACGATACTATGATTTTAGAACAGATAAATCCTTCATATAATCCACAGAGCTCAAGGAATTATACTCTCATTAAAGTACCAAAGCATCAACATAAACAAATTGGAAAGAGCAAGGCACCATTTGTTTACAAAGAATTTCTCTCCCTTACAAAATATATATCTATGTTCATTTTATCTGTATGTTTTCCTGCATGTATGTACTTCCATGTACTATGTGCATGCAGTGCCAGTGGAAGCAAGAAAGGGGCATCACATCTCCTGAAACTGAATTTCCAGGGGGTTGAGAGCTACCAGGTGGGTACTGGGAACCAAATGTGGGTTCTTGCAAAAGTTGCTTTTTCAGCTTCAATAAGGTCTTTCTATGGACATCACTAAGAGGATAATTCCAATCTTCATAAGGGATTCCTTATGCCTGCCTTAGAGTTCAAAAGATCCCATTTCTATAAAATCTTAGTCATTGTATGGAAAAACTTTTTGAAATCTCATCTTGATCATTTTAACATGATTTACTCCCATAAAATCAAATTATGATATTGGTAGTGAAATCTTCAGTGTCTTTTATGAGACATAACATACAATATCATATGAATAGTTTGTAAGCTCTTATTTGATAATGTTGCTATTGTTCCATTATTATAAGTTCAAATGAGCAGATCAGTATCGTATACAGCATTTATTGCTTCTGAAATACTTTCTCATACTCTTAGTATATATTCACAATACTTGATGCCAAATTTTCAACTTGCTTTTCAATAGATTTACTTTTATTTAATTTAAGAGGCTCTGATACAATATCCACGCACTGCTAGTTTGCATATTATACTAGTTTATGTTCTACTTATGCCCCAGTCATCTGGATTTCTTAATCTGGGTGATTGTCTAATCACATTGTTGTATAATATTGCACTGTGCACATCAACCATAGAAAATAGAATCCCAATTTGCTGTCATTCCAGATGCTGCTTTGCTTATCATAGTTTAGATTTCATCATGGCCAAAATAAACTAAATGAAGCTAAATTATACCATCTTGGAGAGAATTTTATGTAACTTGTAACTGTAGGCTCTTATGAAGACATTTCTTTATACAGTATAGGAAAAGAATATTATTTCCATGACATTATTTGTATGTTGCTATTTCTTTAAAATATGCATAATTTTAAATTAGCAAACCTTAATTTTTAAAGATATTTATCTTTTGAACATGTCCAGAAAGAGCATTGAAAAATGTTGTAGAACATGGCCTCCAGCAACATGACAGGTACATTGAGATTATTATAAACATTATCAATTTGTTTTAGAAAAATGTTATAGTGTACATTAGTATGAAATCTCTCTAGTTTTAAAAATTATTTATTGGCATATATAAATTTACTATGCAGTATTTTATGCTAGCTGTCCAGAACCTAGCTCTGGATGGCTTACAGAACATTTATTTTTACCATCTAAGTCATAAAAGTTGTTTTCCATATCTTCAGTCAGATTTAACTACAGGCAGGAAGGAGTAGAGAAATTACCTGTCACATTTTTCACAGGCTGGATCAAAATACTGTAATACCATGGCCCACTAAGCTAATTTAGGAGAAAAAAAAATGGAAAGAGGCTTGTAAAAGATGGCATTTATATGTAATATATGTAGAGGAGTTTAGGGTTTTGACAGTTTGAGATTGTATTCTCTGTAGAGAGAATACATAATGACATATTTCTTCTGAGGTATGCACAACTCCTCGAAGGGAACTTTCCGTTCTTATTAGCTCTCCTCAAAGTAAGTTCTCCATCCCTGTGAAAGAGAAGGGAGCAGAAACTTAAATTCAGACTTGTGTTTACTTATCAACAATTCAGCTCTTTGCTCTCTTGAGACTTAAATTTCCTTCGTTGGTAGGGAAAACTCTAAAATGGGCATAAATGTTGAGACTTAACCACATTATCTATTGATTCTCCATACTTAATAGTGAACCTATCTGATAAGAATTAGAGCCACAGGATCTATTGTAAACCATTAATGAGAAGGACTGGACACAATCAATCTGAGTCCCAACTTGTTTCTTTCTAACTTGAACACTTTGAGAAGGGTTCTTTAAACTGTGTTTTCCGTATTATAGGGTGAAAGTAGCACTGATGCTGTTCAGAATTATCTATTCCTAGTACTGCACTGAAGTTGCCCCACTTCAGCATGCATTCATTGATGGAGGAGGATTCCTTGAGGCTTTAGAGGATGTTTGGGAGTGTCCCTGGTCTCCACATGTTAAATGCCAGCATGATGACTCTTATCTCTCTATGTAACCAAAAGTGGCTTCACAAATCACTAAACTGAAATTCTCTGGATTACATGAACAACTGTGCCTACACAAATTCAGAGCCCTGTACAGTTCCTGACACATAAATTATCAGTGAAAGTTAGAATTTCTTTTATAAAATGCATACTTATTTTTCTAAAAAGTTATAACCTTAAGGAACTCAAGCATTATCTTTGGTCTCTCTCACTGTTTAAATTCATAGTGCTTCCATATATGTATGTATCTAGGAATATGTATGCTTCATATTATATGTTTTTCAACATAGCATTATTTAAGGTGATTTAATTTAAAGTAATGGGAACATAAAAAACAGCTAAAATCTATAGATAATTGTCAAGCTGTGGTAACTTTATGTTTTTTGTTACTAAATACTTTAAAAATTACGATTTCAGGACAGCCAATGCTTGATAGAGAAGCCCTGTCTCAAAACAAACAGACAAATAATTACTAAAATTTGAAAACATAATTGAACTGAAAATTATTTTTCTCCTATATGACCTGCAATCTAAACTTTATAGACAGAAAATGAGATGCAAAGAAAAGAAACAAAGCTGTCAGAAGGGGTAGGCTGTGGTAAGGAAGAACTTTTCTGTGTTTAGTGAAGGAAAGTGAGGTGACAGAAGAAGGATAGAGGAGGAGAAAGTAGAAGAGGAAGAAGTGAAGAAAATATTTGGTGGGTAAGGAGGAAAGAGTAGAAAGTGTGGATCTAGAGTACTGGGGAGAGGTGAATATGATCAAAATGCATTGTAAGAAATTCTGAACTATTTGTAAATATATCGCTTTAAAAAGTAAAAGACTCTAAGTTAGTTACATTTTTCATTTGTATCCTGAATGTATAATATGGGATAGATCATGAGAAAATTCTAAACTTGGCTTAGAACAATGTATTTTCTTAATAATAATAATAGATCTGTTTCAAGTATCAATTTCAAGATCTGTTTTTAATAATTATATGAAATTCAATATTTAGGGTACAATTATCATGTTAAGGACGGAGAAATAATGGCAGTCTTTTGAATGACAGATCTAGGATGAATGCTATGACTCAGATAATAAAAGTTTCCGTAATTCCCACAGGTCTTTAAACAGTTAAGCACAAAGCCAACAATGGCCAGGTGCTATGCTGAGAGACTTCCCTAACCCCATGCCTCACAGGCTTTCCATACTGTATTGCTCTACCTCCCAGACAAAAGTGTCTGTACTCTCCTCAGTGCACTCAGGGTCATTCCTCTCACAGGCTCTGCTAAAGTGGTTAGTACATTACTCCACATGAGCTATCCACTAGACAGCCAATCAGCTGAGCTTCATAGAGAAATCTCACTGACAATGTTAAGGTCAATGACCCGATGTTTTACAAGGTGGAACACATTTAAGCTAAATTGATTGTTTGGGTTGTTTTATTCAACAACATGAAGACTTTTAATGCCAAAGGTACCTTGACTGCTGAGAGTAATACTGTTCTTATATCCTTAGTGCTAGAGAGTGGAGCGTGATAATATGGTAGCAATCTAATACTTTTTCCACAGTCTTTCTGAAACACTGCCAATAAAAACTGCATTGGCAAAAATTATTTGACTTGCATTGACATATATTACAACATACAATATGAAGTAACATTTATGAAGAATTTTATATACTATGTTGTATGTGTGTTTGAAAGTTTATGAGATAGGAATTATTACTAATTCCACACTGTCATATTATTGATAGACTTTTAGTCTGTAGGGCAAGATCCCACATATATTCAATAGTCATAATGATCGTAACAACCAGTAATACTGATGGAGTGATTATCATATACTTGATATTGTATCAGTTTATTACATATAAGTCCATTTATTTCCTGGAAAGTTTAAATATATTTTGCAAACTGTGTAATTAATATTAAGGAGGACTATGAAGTCAGACACCTGATTTCAGAGTGCTTTTCAGAATACTTCCTTAGCTTAGTCCCTATCGTACTTTGATAGAGCTGGACATGATTAATCAAGTCTTCCACATCCTGTTGCCAAATTATTGCTGAGCTCTATGAATGTTCAGTTACCGATCTCTCACATATGGGTGTAATTCTCTTGTTCTTTTACCTGCATGACATGCCTGATACCACCAGAACCTTGTTGCATAACAGACTAGTGGATGTCACTATTCTAAGTTTATTCTTGCCAGGAAAAGGTGTTTGTACTTAATTATATGTTATTGTGCTAATTTTACCAACTAAACTAATTTAAAATGCTAATTAGTTAACATGCTATTCTACCCAGATAAATATTTAAAAATATATGTCCTACTCTAAAGAAACAACTTAAATATGTATAGTGGTTTTTATATACTACATTAGGTCAGTACTGAACAATTTTGTGAGATGAGAACATGCAAGCACACACCTAATATGTCATAATACAGGCAATTTTCTTACCTGAAAACTGAGAAAACAAGTCCTTTTACAATCAACCTATCCTAATAAGTTATTACTAAATTGTTTTGTTATTATATATTATATGTTATATGATAAATATTACAATAAACATAAAGTAAAACCATCCAAAGATTAAAAATTAGCAAAAAAAAAGAACAAGGTATGGTATCTTAATTTTGTAAGAGAACACCACGATCAAAGACAAGTTGTAGAGGAAAGCACCTATTAGGCTTATACTTCAGCATTGCTCTTCATCACTGAAGCAAGTCAGGATGGGAACTTAAATGGGGCAGGAACTTGGAGGCAGGAGCTGGTGCAAAGGCTATGGAGGAGTGATGCTTACTGACTTGCTCTCTTTGGCTCACTCAGCCTGGTTTCCTATAGAACTTATGACCAGCAGTCACTACCCACCATGTGCTGGGCCCTCCCACATTGATCGTGAAATGAGAAAATGCCTTAGAGCTGGATCTCTTCAAGGCATTTCCTCAACTGAGGCTCCTTCTTCTGCTAACTCTAGCTTGTATCAAGTTAAGACACAAAACCAGCCAGTACACATGGCATACATGGAGGTTAAAACAGAAATCAGAATTCTCAACAATTAGTAAGGATGATACTACAAACCTGGCTTTGCCTATAAAGTGTTTGTTGACAATCAATTCAAACTTAGAGCTGTAAGACTAGCCAATTTATCAATCAATTTTGAGAAAATGAGGATATCTATGGGTAAGGCTCGAAAATTACCTCTACCTACGCTTTCTTAGAAAATCACTTTAAAGTGAGAACTAAAGCAAAACTGGAAAAATAATCAAAACATGAAACTAACAAGAAGGTACCTGGCTTTTTTTTCAGGGCGAGATGCAGAGATCTGACTAGATCTGTAAGTGAGCATTTCTGGTCAACTATATTTTTGAATTGAGCATGAAGTCATTGGGAAGGAACATATATGATCCTCAATTGGTTTTCAATTTTAGAATAATTTTATATATAAGATAGTAATTCTTTCATAACAGAATATAAGTGATAGTAATCTCATCAATATAAAAAATACTTTGAGATAACAGGACAATAGAGAAGTTAATTTCTCAAGTTTAGTGAAAGAAATACTGGAATATAATCAGTAGTTGATTTAACCTAGCTAAAAAAACCTTTGCTAAAAATTATTAATATGCACAAATTAAGAATAACATTTATATAATTAATGTTTGGATTAAGATTATAAGCTTTTTAAATTGATTTTTATTGAGCACTACATTTTTCTCTGCTCCCCTTTTTGCCTCTCCCCTCTCCTCTTCAACCCTTCCGCAAGGTCCCCATGCGCCCCATTTACTCAGAAGATCTTGTCTTTTTCTACTTCCCATGTAGATTAGATCTATGTAAGTCTCTCTTGGTGTCCTCGTTGTTGTCTAAGTTCTCTGGAATTGTGTTTTGTAGGCTTGCTTTCTTTGCTTTATGTTTAAAAACCACTTATGAATGAGTACATGTGATAATTGTCTTTCTGGGTCTGGGTTACCTCACTCAAAATAATGTTTTCTAGCTCCATCCATTTTCCTGCAAAATTCAAGATGTCATTATCTTTTTCTGCTGTGTAGTACTCCATTGTGTAAATGTACCATATTTTCCTTCCTAGGTCGAGGGGCATTTAGGTTGTTTCCAGTTTCTGGCTATGACAAATAATGCTCCTATGAACATAGTTGAGCACATGTCCTTGGGGCATAATTGAGCATCTCTTGGATATATACCCCAAAGTAATATTACTGGGCTTTTTGGAAGGTTATTTCCTAATTTCACCACATTGACATCCAAAGTGGCTGTACCAGCTTGCATTCCCACCAGCGATGCAGGAGTGTTTCCTTTACCCCACATCCTCTCTAGCATAAGTTGTCATTAGTGTTTTTGAGCTTGGCCATTCTTACACATTGGTGTAAGATGGAATCTCAGAGTTGTTTTGATTTGCATTTCTCTGATGACTAAGGATGTTGAACATTTCCTTAAATGTCTTTCAGCCATTTTAGATTTCTCTGTTGAGAGTTCTCTGTTTAGATCTGCACTTCATTTTTTTATTGGATTATATGTTCTTTTAATGACCAATTTCTTGAGTTCTTTGTATATTTTGGAGATCAGACTTCTGTCTGATGTGGGGTTAGTGAAGATCTTTTCCCATTCTGCAGGTTGTTGTTTTGTCTTGTGACTGTGTCCTTTGCTTTACAGAAGCTTTTCAGTTTCAGGAGGTTTCTTGGCTGGGTTGTGGGCGCACACCTTTAATCCCAGCACTCAGGAGGCAGAGACAGGTGCATCTCTGTGAGTTCGAGACTAGCCTGGTCTACAGAGCGAGTTCTGGGACAGGCTCCAAAGCTACAGAGAAACCTTGTCTCAAAAAACCAAAGGAAAAAAGAAAAGAAAGAAAAAGGGAAAGCGAATAAGCTTTTAACATCATTTTTTATTTAAATTTATTCTTAAAGCACATGTATTAGCATTTGATTCAGGAAAATGTTAAAAGTACCTTCAAAGGGCTAAAAAAAGAATAATTGTTGTTCCTGTGATGTACATTGAGTATTTAACCTGTCATGATGAGAATTTAGATAAAAGAAGGAGGAATGGGTGGGGGAAAAAAGAGAAAAGAAAGGGAGATATAGAAGGGGAAGTTGATGTAGTGTTGGGAGTCATGTGGCCTAGTTTTGGATCAGCACATGAATTCTTGTCTAATGAGTCTCTAAGAGCCAAGACCCATGGAGATGATCTCTCACTCAGCAAGAGCCAGTGGACCTTGGGACAGCACAAAATACCATTTGAGTTGCACCACCTGCACCCTCACTTCTCTCTCATAATGCTGATGATTGTCTTGGCAGTTTTTAGTTTCACTTTGTCAGTCATGCATGGCATAGATGTAGTCATTCCCAGAAACCCCATTTTTTTTTAAAAAACATATTTCCTCCTAAAATGCTTTGGGAAGCTGATGCTTCTCAGGTTTCTTTTCTGGAAATACCAACTGTTACCCCAGACCCTGGAAACATTTTTGATTCAGTGCTGACAGGCTAGGAGGCAATAAAAGTTAATGGACATATATAAAGAAGCAGCACAGAGGACATTAACAGTGCCTCCCAATTCCGGGAAAGAGCATCAAGAATGGTGCTGCATGATGGAAAAAGAGTGCCATATCAAACTTCCCCATTATAGACAGGCTTTGACGTGCAGAATCCTTTTGTGGGGCATGGCAAGGGTTAGAGAAATCCAAGCTAATTATATGGAAGCAGCTTATGCTAACTCACTCCTATTTCTATAAATACGCTTTGTTAAGTTTTGAGCAATATTGTTGTTCTTGAGAAAATGTACCTATTATCACCACCTTTATAGGTTTGTATGGACAGGATGTCCCTGGCTCTTATATTTAGCTAAACTAGCAGAATCATGAGTGTTGCTTTGGTTTAATATTGTTTTAACTTAAAAGTTAAAAAAAATGCTTGTTTTTGCCTGAGGTTAATGCTGAGCTGTGGTGGGTTGAGAAAAACATGTTTGTCTTTGAAGTATAAATAAGGATGACTCAATCTACTCAGGGCTGCCACATATGTGAAACTCAACTGGTGGTCAGAATTTTCTTTCCACAAATGGCTCTTCCCTGTTTCAGGACGCAAACACAGTTACAGCAGGATCCCAGCAATATGTCAGTTGAAATAATAGGAACAGTTTAGTCAAATTACTCAGCAGGAATTAGGAAACAGAAAGTGATTGATACAAACCTCTGCTTTCAGCAGAGTATTCCTCTTGATCTGCTGCTCGCCTGTGTGATTGTCTTTTCCTGGGTTAAGGAAAGTAGGAGCTCTGAGCACTGTTGTAAAACACAGGGAGAAAATATGGAATTGCAGTTTCTCAAGGCTCTGATTTCCTGGTTAACAAGGTAGAGTGTAATTTCACTTCGGACCAGTTTCTGTCATAATGTAGACAATGTTAAAGCACAGTGGTGTTTTATTTATTGGTTGGTTGGTTGTTGCTTTGTTTTTCTTTTTCTTTTCCTTTCATACATACAACACAGCCTTTCCTACCTCCCCTCCTCCCAGTCACCGCCACTGCCTCCCACCCACATCCACTTTTCTTCTCTTTCCCTACAGAAAAGAGCAGGTCTCCCAGGGATATCAACTGAACATGGCATAACAAGTTTCATTGGAACAAGAAACAAACCCTTATAACAAGGCTGGACAAGGGAACTCAGTATATGGAAAGGGGTTCAAAACTCGGGCAAAAGAATCAGAGCCACCCACCACTACCACACAGTGGTGTCTTTATGATGATGATACCACCTATTGAAAAGTTCCTGCACCCTGATAAAGTTCTCCACTGATGCAATAACCCAAACCAGACCAAATAAAATCAAATTAGGAAAAGCCTAGGTTTAATGATGCCAATGCTTCTGGGTTACCTTACAGTCCCCTAGACAGTAGACAGGAAAGGAACCTGGAAAACCACATGTTTGTTCTCTGGGGTACAATTTAAATACCCTGTGAGAGTGGTCTTGAACATCTCTGGGAAGCAGTCAATGTTTGGCAGTCTTTTTCAGAGGTGGAATCTGGACCGAAGCAACTCCCAGGGGACAGGGCGTGAAATGGAACTTCCGCCCAAACATTCCAGACTCTGTAGATATATGGATACCAGAGGTGGGGTGACACTTCCAACCAAACATGCCAGACTCTTAGGTTATGGGGAACTGCCTCAAGTCTGACTACTTCCTACAGGCTCTGGGTGACATGGGGGACGGGAGAGTGGGGAGTTGGTGGGCTCACACTCAGCCTGGGTGGACTGCCATCCTGGAGACCTCAGGTATCGCTTCTTTGAGGGAGATGAGAAAGCAGCTTGCTAGGAGAAAAAAAAAACAGATTGTTATTACCAGCCCTGTGAACGGGGCTATCCATGGAAAGGGTGATTAACTGCCAGAAAGAATGAGACAGAGGTGCCCTGGTTATACCGGAGAGGCATGGGTGACTTTGACCTCAACCAAAAACAGCAGCTTTGCATGTGCCTACAATTTTTTAGAGCTGTTGTAATCTGAAGTTACAAGTTTTTTAGATTTTAAACAAGCACACATGTACACAGAGACATAAAACAAGCATACTATGGCCACATTATTTACATATGTGTGTGTGTGTATTAACAGACAGATGAAGAAAACTTTTTTTTTTAGAAAATTGTGCCAGCTGATCAACTTAAAAATTTTGGAATAGGCTGTAGAAGCCAGGCAAGCACACAGGTGGTCCTACTAAGAGCCAGATTATCAGATTCTATATGAGAGAGCAGAAAAATAAAGACAGAATACAGTTTAGAGTAGGAGGACAGGTGAATGAACTCATTGTAGCGAGAATCCCAGTGTGTGACCAGATCACATGACAGGAATGCAGACAAACAGCAAACAGCAAGAAAAGTGGCAAAGAGGAGTGTGGAGGAGGATGGGAGTACAGCATCCAGAAACCATGGTCATTTAGGGGGGTTGTTTACTTGTTTTCACACTGGCAAAAATTTTTAGGCATTAAGGATATATGGTTTTAGATAACCTCAATTTAAAAAGGTTTTATAAAAGGCAGCCCAAGGGTGCTTGGAGATTAGGTCTTCAAATTGTAGGTACCCATTTTGCAACTCTTTGCTGGGACCCATAGCCTAGAGCAATGTGTCCATTGTGGTAGACTTTGGGTCAGACAATCAGAGGGTTGTGATTAATTCCTTGAGAGAACGTCTCCTGAAAAAGGAATCCCACAGGGACAAGGCAGGTCCTTGACCCAGTCAGGTTGGGCCCCTGGCACTGCTGCATCTTCCACAGGACAGCCCGAATGAGGCCCTGGGCCTCTCAGGCAATGACTTGGAACTCAGAACTTACCCAGACGAAGCTGATCTTAGCCTGGCAGAGAGCAGGTGTAAGGAAGGGTGTCTTCTTACCACATGGTCCTGGGCCAGCGAGAAAAACAGCCCGTTAGTGAAACCTTCAGGTAAAAGTGTCTTCACCCTGATAAACTTTTCTGCTGATGCAATAATCCAAATCAGACCAAATCAAACTGAATTGGAAAATGCACCAGTTTAATGGCTAACAGTGCTTCTTGGTGGCCTTCCAGTCCCCAAGAGAGGAGATGGGGAAAGACGACCTGAAAAAACATGTGTTTGTTCTCTTGGGTACAATTTAAATACCTTGTGGTAGTGAGGAGGGGTCATTGTTTGGTGGGCTTTCTCGATAGTGGAGCCTTAATTGAGTCAACTGGTAGGGAAGGAGGCTTGGAATGGAACTTCTACCCAAATATTCCATACTCTTTTGATGTATGGAAGGCAGTGGCTGGGGTGAAGCCTAAACCCAAACATCCCAGACTCTTTGGGTAGTGGCTGGGGTGAAACTTCCACCCATGTATCCCAGACTCTTTGGATACAGGGGTGCCAGGGGTTGAGGTGAAGCCTGAACCCACAAATCCCAGACTCTTTGGGTTTAAGGGTACCAGTGGTTGGGGTAAAGCCTGAACCCAAACATTCTAAAATTTTTGGTTATATGAATTCCAGGTGCTGGGATTCAGCCTGAACCCAAACCTTCCAGACTCTTTGAGTATAGGAATGTCGGGTGCTGGGTGAAGTCTGAACCTAAACATCTATGATATTTAAAATTCAGCACTATAACAGAATCATCTTGGAGCAGTGGCTTGCAAGTAATGTTGTGTGAATATTGAACTATTTTATTTAATTATTTTGTGAATACAACCATTAACCGATGTAAGCTATGTAAGTGCGGAACAATATCATTATCATATCCTCACTTTTAAACCTGAGGAATCAAGACACACACACACACATATATACATATACATATATATATGTATGTATATATATATATAATATCCAAAAATTGAAAACATAAGCCAAATTGTAAATAATTTTATTGACCACAATATTCATGCCTATGTTAAATTCTGTAAAAAGTGAGGTTGGAATGATGGCTTAGCACTTGCAGAGGACTTAGGCTTGGTTATAGAACCCACATCAAAGGACTCACAATCACTTGTTACTTAATTTCTAGGGTTTTTAATATGCTCCACTAGCACCTGCACATATATGTAAACATATATTCATAAATAAAAATTATGTATATATACATTCTTACTTGTATGTAGTGAAAAATGTGAAGAAATACATATGTGTTGTGATTTACAAAATAGCAGCATGCAAGAGACAGATGCCAGGCAGTAGAACTCACATGCGGGCGTTTATCAGGGGAAAGGGAGTGTAAAATTGGGTCAAGGGTAAGGGGTGACTGGCATCTGGGGACAGGAGCAGCAGAAGAAAAGAGAGAGGTAGAGAAAGAGGGCAAGAAGGGGGAGACAGAGACAGGCAGAGAGAGACAGAGAGAGAGAGATTGGAGGTGGGCAGGGCCCTTTTAGAAGGGAACATATTGAATGTACACAGGAGGTGCTTTTAGTGGCTATAGCTTAGGATATAGCCTATCAGAAAGCCAAGGTCAGGGCAGTACATATGTCTGGATACTCACAATATGTACACACACACACAGTACATCATTATAGTTTTCATGCCACACACATTCAATATGTGTGTTTACATAAATATCTCACATAACATCAAAACTAACTGAATAGAAGTTGTTTTATCTTTTCAATGTAGAAATTACCAGTGACATTATTAGATGGGCTTTGGGAGAGATTTGGAAGGCCTTAACATGTTGCCTTTGTAAGCTTATAATGCACTTATTATCCCGGAGCCTCTACATGTTAGCCTTTGCAAGCTTACAATCCACATGTTAGCCTGGAGCCTCTCTTACCAGTGTTTATCCTTCGCTAGCCTTTCATCCCACAAATAAATTTTAGATTTAACCAAATCTGAGCCAACGAGCAGGCCTTGAGCCATTGAATAGTCTGTGACAAATAGACCTTGTTTCATTTCAAAGGATTTGAGCTTGAAATTAGTTTTAACATTTCTAAAGCAAATGTCTCCCCTCCTGTCATCCATTGCCCAATTTAAACTTCCCATCTGCATTTCTAATTATAATACAAAAAAAATCTGTGTTGAACAAAGGATTGTTTTTATGAATTTTCATTTCAGGAAAGACAAACTTGGTCATACAGCTACATGAAGGACAGACTTTTCATTTCCTGTCTAATTGTTTAAAAACTATTTTAGATGCCTGTCATTTCCTTTAGAGCATACTATCATATTATTACAAAGTTTGTATGTGGCCATTTTCTATAATTTTAAAAATAAATTGTTTATGAAAAGCAGCATTACCTTCAATATTAAGATATTGTACATAATGTTCATAAATGTACATTCTAAATGCATTTTAAATACTTTGTTAGCATAATGCATTTATCCAGTACTTTCTTTCCCCACAGCTGTTTTGTTATTTTAAGCTCTGTGGTACTGGAGTTCAATAAGAGAAACTATCCTGTATTGCATCTTTCTCAGGAGCACAGGGTAGCTAGCAATTTAGGGCAAGTTTCATGTCCACAGAAATATCTAATATGAGTATCAGCTCTGACATTTTGGATACATTTTTTTAATCTTAAAATATTAGTGGATAGATTGGGATAAGTGACTAATGTTAGCACCACAGAGATATTTTCTGTTCTAGATAAAATTTCAAGTCAGTTGACTAAATGACTGGTCACCCACCTGTTGTAGAAGGCCTCTTGTTTGTTCCCAGCTACTCAGTCCAAAAATAATCACACAGAAACAGTATTAATTAAATCACTGCTTGATCCATTAGCTCTAGCTTCTTATTGGCTCTTACATCTTAATAACCTATTTCTATTCATCTGTGTATCACCACATGGCTGTGGCTTACCAGGTAAAATTCCATCCAGCATCTGTCTCTGGCAAGGCTGTGTTACATGACTTCTCTCTGACTCTGCCTTCTTTCTCCCAGTATTCAATTTAGTTTTCTATGCCTACCTAAGTTCTGCCTTGCACAGGCCTAATACAATCTTTTTTTTTATTAACTAATAGTATATAAGTATACAGAGGAGAATCCCACATCACCCACCCAGTAAGTGATGCACAAATAACCTTCATTCCTTAGTTCATTAATTTCATCCCTTCTAAAACCATCAAACATTTAAACTAAACATCAAATACTGAACTTGATAGCTTTATAGCTTTACCCATATACTATGCCTTAAGTAAATGTCCATGGCAGAGCTGGGTTCTCCAGTTGTTACCAGAGTAACTAAGGTATAGTACTTTTATTTTAACAAAATTACATATACTCTTATTGAACTTACTTTTCAAACTGCCAGCTCCCAAATAAAGATGTGGAGATTTATTATTAATTATTAAAATTTTGCCTTAGCTTAAGCTTGTTCCATGTTCTTATAACTTAAGTTAACCAGTTTCTACATTCTGCCACATTTTTTAATCTCTCTTCAATTCTTTATTCCTGATTTGCTCTTCACCTCACTGCCATTTTCCATGTGCCTAGATTCATAACCCTGAGGTATCCTCTCTCCCTGGAAGTCCTGTCTATCCTCTCCTACCAAGCTGTTGGCCAGTCAGCTCTCTATTAAACCAATCATGGGTTTTAGGCAGGCAAGGTAAAACAGTGGCATATCTTTACACAGTTTGTTGAAACACCCCGAAACATTGTACTCCCTAAAATTTTTCAAATATATCTTAATTTCTATAAACTTTAAAAATGATGATAAAAAGTTTTACTTATTTATTTATTATCTTGAGCCTTGAGATAGCTGTGTGTTTTTCTCAGGTAGACCTTCCTTTTACTGAAGGTGTAAGAGAAATTTTTATTTCATCTGCTTTTTTTTTTTTGCTCTTAATGTTATTAGCATTTTCCCAGAAAATACAAATGGAAAAGTCTTATTGTCTGTGCCTAGTAAAATCGCAAAAAAAAAGGAAAATAAAATAAAGACACATGTATGAAATACTATGCTTAATTTTCTTTGAAGTGTCTTTACTGCCTTACCAAATAGTGACAAAAGGAAGAACAGAAAAGGCATCTAGCCATCACATTTTTAATAATTATACAGAGGGGTGAGATATATTATAATGCTTGTCTTTAAAAAAATTAGTAAAATTCTTAGTCCAATGCTTTTCAGATGAGAGTATATTTTTACATTAGGTATTTTTATTAGTGAATATAGTCGATAAACCTTGTCAGAAAAAGTAGTAATTTCTTATCCAAAAAAGCATTTCATAATTTTCTCATCAGTATTTTACTTTCATACTCTACACTTAATATACAACACACTCTTTTCACATATTCTAACTTTAAATATTATTGCTGCCACTGAAAACTTCTTTTCTTTCATCAAGTAAGAGTTTTCTAATTTTTTTCTTTATGTAATTAGTTTTCTTATTTCTCATTATTCATTATACTTTTCTCTATGGATAAAAGATTTTGAGACTATTTATATTTATATTCATATTTATATTTGTCAGCATGTTCATATATCACAACAATAAAAGTGACCTCTATTATGCTTGTAAATGTTAGAGCATACAAAGAGAGAAGCAGTGTCAGGGAGAACGCATTGTTTATTATCATAGCATCCATCGCACCTGTATTCCAAATTCAAGAAATCACTGTGTGAAATATAAAACCAAGTAACAATTACCATACAGGGCCTCTGGTAATAAACTGGAGTAGCTTAAAAAATCTATTAGCAATGGTTGTCTTTTAATCACACCTTGATTAGAGAGAAATTGACTCTGTAGTCCAATAGTTTTTTTTTTAAAACAAAAACAAAAACAAAACAAAACAAAAAGAGGCCTTTTTGTAGTCAGTCTTAAGTCTCTAACTTTTATATTAGAGATAAGGCCTGGGTATGGTCATTTTTCTAGTTCTCAGTGATTTTAATGTGTGCTTAGTTGGAAATGCATGGTTAGAAGATCCTGTGATATATGGAAAAATAAAACACAAAAGACTGCCCAATCTAAAATCTGACAAGTTCAGAATTATCACACATCAACTAAAGCTGCAGCTGAATATGTGAAGGATGCTCTTGAGGTCACAGCGAAAGTAAAATGGCCAGCATCCAGATTCTTCCTACTGCTTCCTTTGGCTATCAGAATGTGGTGCCTTTTAGGGTAAGTCCTGCGCGTGTGCTGTTAATTCATTTAATAGAAGATACATTTTCCAATTTAAGATTGTGGGATATGAACTAAATATACAACACTTCCAGACCAAAGGCTCAGCAAACATTGTAGACAAGAAAGTCGGAATAGTATTAGGGTCAGAAGATTGGAGTGTTTGGTGTGGTGTGAGATTGTGTTTCTCAGTAATATCGAAAGCTACACAATTTACTGTCACCAACATTACTGCCCAATTGTAAGTTGAACACAGACACAACCAATGAACATGCCAAAGTGGATCGGGGAGAGCCCATGAGGATCCAATCCTATACAAAGAGCTATAGACAACTGAGGAAAGCTAGGACTGGGAAAGCTGGTTCTCCCCATGGAAGAGTATCCCAAGGTTGTCCAGTGCAAAAAAGTCAGCTCTGATAACATCTACACAAATAACAACTTATATACTAAAATGGTTATAATATACATATATGAAGGGGTGGGTTGGTATATAGCAAGGTTTAGAAGAAAGAAAGGGAAGGAGTTAAAATTACTATCTCAACAATAAAGTGTAAAAAAATAATAAAACATCCTGTAGGATAAGAGAGGTATATTAGTAGGTACAGTGAAGACGAATTTCAGATCCTTAGAACCAAAGTAAAGAGCCAGGCTCAGTGGCAGTGCCTGTAAACCCAGCACAGGGTTAGAAGGTTCCATAAGGCAGATTAACCAGCTACCTCAGTCAATCAATAAGCTCTATGTTCAGTGGGAGTACCTGCCTCAAAAAATAGGATGGGGTATGATAGAAGAAAGCACACAACTTTAACATCTGATCTTCACAGGTATGCATTTATATACACCTGCGCACACACAGGTACATATATGAAAGTTTCATACAATCATGGTATATGAGATCGTTGAGATCGTTTGTGTTAAAATATTTTCTTGCCTTTCATCTTTTAAATAAGATACATTAGTAGTTATTTCTAAGTCTATGTTTTTCTAAAATAAAAAATTTCAAAAGTATATTAATTCTTACAAGCAGTTCCTGAGCAAGCTGAGTCTCATGCTGAAAGCATTATATATTGGAAGGAAATGCTCTTCTCCAGATCGAGTGCCTGCAGATCAGGCATAAGTTGGATTTTCCTTCTCCATTTCTTTTTATCTTCTCTCCCACTGTTTCTTTCTCCTTTGCACTTCCAGAGCCTTTGGCATATAACTTGAATTCAAAATGAGACACCCATTATATATTTTTATAAAAATTGTGTAGAGATGTGAGACTTAGTAAAGAATCCTTTAAACATGGGTTAAATTCACAATATTTAGGTTTTAGAACAGCTAAAGATGAAGGAAAACAAAAATGATCTTCACTTTCCCATTATATTTACTGAATAACTGCTATGCAAAATATAAATTACTTTTCTAGTGGGCATCCTAATAAAGATAGCCCATAATAGCCTTTGCACTGTTTATCTTAGTTTGTGTTTGCGACATTGACTATTTTATTTCAAAAATATTTACAAAACAAAATTCAGGCTGATAGGAGCCATTTCTTGCTACCACTACATTAACATGCACAGCCGTGAGGAGACCTCAACTAACCCAAGACACTACTTCTTTTGCTTTGTAGTATTAGTGATAGCACTAAGTCAGGTTTGTGTGTTGACCTGTATTCTCTTTTGGACAACTAGAACAAAACCACACAACAAGGTAAGAAATATTTTCTGAGAAGGGCTCAATAGCTTGAATGAGGACAGGCCCCTACCTTGAGAAAGATTGCCACAATTGAGCTGACCTAACCAGAGTAAATGATGAAACAAATGGTAAATGATAGGTAGTAAATCTTGGATACAGTGAAAATATGAAGCAAGTAGACTTATAAAAGATTTATAAGCATAATGATCTCTATTAAAATTTTAAAATGAGTCCATTAAAGGCAGCATAAGAAAGATTTTGAATGAAGAAACTGTATCCATATCTTTGTACAATCAGCATATAAATATACTGCATATTTAATGCTATCTGCCTATGGCATTAACTCTGCTGGATATAGAACTCCAGCCTATTCATCCTTTTCATCTCCACACTTACATATGTATGAATGTGATTATTTGTGACTGTGTGCATGCTTCTTTCAATTGGAGGATGTAGTTAAAGTACATTCTTAAATCTCATATTTGTATTATCCTCAGCTTTTCTGTGCTCTGATTAAACTACATAAACTAGGTGATGGACAAAAAAATCTCAGTTCTGCAGAGAGAGCTGAGTAGAAGTTGATGGGCAAAATCTTTTATTCCCCAATCCCTTCCTATCCTGCTAAAATCAGTAGTCATTTTCACGATGTGAATAGCTGCAATTTTGATGAGTTGTTTTGGAAGACAGAAGTATGTAAAGATAGTATTGTGATGAGAGGCAGCACTTGTCTCCTAACAAGGCTTTAAAAATCTTTCACTGGCTATTCTGATAACTAGGATCCTGAGTGGGTAAATTAGTTCTCTTGTTTTTCAACATTTGACTTGTAAAAATAAAATGTTCCGTAATTCCAATACTGTTTTCATCCCTGAGATACTCTTAAGTAAGACAGGGAGCTGAAAAGAGAATATATGCTTTAATATGGTATGGGAGGTCCTTCTGTCTATGTGTTGCTTTTATTGGCTAATGAATAAAGAACTGGCTTGGCCTATTGCATGGGAGGAGAAGGGCAGAGTCAGAGAGACACCATGTAGCACTTTGTTGGTAAGGTATAGCCTCGTGGTGATACATGTGGCAAATAATAAAAATGGGCTAAAATTAATATGTAAGAGTTAGCCAATAAGAAGCTAGAGCTAATGGGACAAGCAGTGATTTAATTAATACAGTTTCTGTGTGATTATTTTGGGGCTGAGCAGTCAGGAACCAACAAGCAGCCTCTCTCCAACATTAATATGCATTAACAAAATGTATTTTATATATGTTAAAATGTGTTCATAAGATTGTATTTCCTGTGATTTTACCAACATCCATTTACTATATTACATACTTAAATATAAAATACTGTATTTAATTTAAATATTGAAAAACATAGAGCTATAAACCATGTAAGCATAATTTTGGCAGTTCTTTTGATCAATTAAGAAATGAGAACTGTTTTGTGAACAATACACAGTCTGATAACACATCATTACAGAAGAGGGCTAATTATATGGATAAAGGCTAAAGTAATCATTGTTCAGCTGGATTATATGTTTGGACATTACCAAATACAACTGTGTAAATAAAATTTTGTTATTGCAGTCTGACTAAAAGAACTTTATTTTCTGGAAACTTCATGTGTAATGACTATGGTTACAAACAGATTTCATCTGCAAATTCTGCTGTTGATGGTTTGCATGGCTGAGCTGTAATGGTAATTTAACTATTTTTAAACCATGTATAACTTGTAAATGGTTGAAACAGCTTTGTTGTACTAGTATCTTTTTCCAGCAAATAGAAGTATAAATTAATATTTTATCCTGATCTTGTAAAATACAACTATGCTATAAAAATGATAAATATATATGGCTAAGAAATTTGTTATTTTAGTGTAAGTTTATATGCATCTTTCAATACAGTGTTCTAACCTGTAAACATAGAGTTGAGTGCCATTGAAACAACCTAATGTGTCTTCTTAGCTCCTTGTTCAAAATCTTAACAGTCTCTCTTAATTATATTGCAAGATAGTCCAAATCCCATGGTATTTCATTTAGAGTCTTTGTGACCTCAATTGCTGCATGCCCTTGCCATTGCTCAACTTAAGTATTTTAGTCAATTAACATCAAAAAAGGAGAATCTAGCTTTAAAGAAAGACATTCATCTGCCTGCATTTATGCCTCTTTCCCTTTTGCTGTAATTATAAATCTTCCTAGATTAAGCCTCAAAGTACATCTTTTTAAAATATTTTTACTTTATGAGATCGCAATATAATTATATGATATCTTCCATTCTATTTCCTTCCTCTAGTCCATAATACATCCTTATGTTGTTTTTCAAAACTGTGACCCTTTTTTTCTTTAATTGTTGCAAAGTATTTACCAATTCCTTTCACTGACACCGCAGCTTGCTATCTGGCTGTTTACTTATGTGTTTCTTTTTACAGAAGATTTATATCTTCACACCTGGACAAACACATGGATACATTCACAGAATTCACATTTTTAGTGTTATAAATACAAATACAAACTTTTGTTAGTAGAAACAAGTCCATTGTATGCACACATGAGCAGAGACATATATGCTAAAGGTAATGTGTCCTTAATTTATAACAACATCTCCCCTCTCTCATTTATACATAATTATATATGTTCATATTTTATGTTTCTCTTATAATTTATATGCTTTACAAAACCAATGACTGGGTTATATTTCTTTTGAACATGTACAAGTACTGATCTGTAGCTCAATAGGCACTTTTTTTTTTTTGTTTTTTTGAGACAGGGTTTCTCTGTAGCTTTGGTGCCCGTAGCTCTTGTAGACCAGGCTGGCCTCGAACTCCCAGAGATCCGCCTGCCTCTGCCTCCCGAGTGCTGGGATTAAAGGCGTGCGCCACCACCGCCCGGCCTTCAATAGGCACTTTTTAAGAAACTATTTGGAGGTTCTCACAGGGGGGCACAAATACTCATATTCCCTTGAGAAAAGTCAGCACTCCTCTACCAAGGAAGGTTGCCCATTTTGACCAAGAATATAGAGTTTAAAAGATTTATAAGGAATAGCGAGGGAGGGAGAAGATACTCACCTAACTAGTCTAGCAGCCATGAGTAGAGTGAGAGGTGTTGAGGCCAGATCATGCTTACACCATAGTAAATACAGAAGGATATAATATGCTAGTAACAGAACACTAGAGGCTATTGACTATTGGTCTATTGCTGAATTACTATTGTTTAATATTTCAACAGTTTTAGACCTTAAAAGTTATAAAGTATTTTTATATCCATAATTTTAATAGTATTTTTGAGTAAGAAAAAGCCACTCTTTTCATGTAGGATTTTTGATTGTGTAAAATTTTGATAAAAACTTAATCTACTCAAATAATAGCATAAGTATGGATGTGGTTAATGTCATTAATGGTTAATGCATTGGGTTGACAGACTCATGAATTTTATAATAATGAGTATAAGCATTTGTTTATATGAATTATAAAAAATCAAAATTACATGCTAAATGGAAATACTCAAATAGGCTATTGTTGCAAGCTTAATTTCACAGCATATTTTACCTACATTATAGAGCAGGAATCAATCCTATCAAGGTAATACCTTCCTATTTCTTGATAAAAGTCTCTGAAAGTTGAAAGATGCCTTCCTGGGTTTGAATAACACATTTGTTTCTTCTCAGACTCATGTTAAGATTCTTTTGCCCTTAACTTTAAGACCTTCAAATCCCTTAATTTTTGTACATTTGATTAAGCAAATCCTTGAGGAAAGTATGGAGTGACTATTGAACAAAAAGCTTTTTAGGAAGCCAACAGGCTCTGACCTCTGAAAATGTTAAATTAACTTGAGGCCTTTCGAAAGAGCATTATTTTACAAAAACCATGTCAAAGTTTGGTATCCTCATTATCCAGAAAATATCTTTCCCCTTTGAGATCTGAGCCTACTGGCCTTTCTTGCAACTGTATCGCAACTAATTTATCTAAGTGTAACATCTCAGTGGCAAAAGAAATTCTGTTGCCATGCCATGTGTCAGCCCTGCTACTGTGGATCTTTCTGCTCAAGATAGATCTTGAGCCAGTTTTGATTAAATATGTCTCTGGAGTTGACAATCAACTGCAGATCTAAGCTCTTTATTGTCCTTGTCTTTGATGAGGCACTGGTTATTACATCATTTTATAGTCATCTTTTGCTTTTTCTTATATTTATGAGAGCATTTTTATCCCAGAAGAGAGACGGTGATTAGAAAGCAAAAACAGAATGCATTTACCACATCAATGGCTAAGGTTATGGAACAGAGATGTAGCTATGGAGTCTAAGCAGTTTCAGAAAGGAACCAAAATAGTTCTAAGTTCATCCGATCTCTTTTGAAAACGTTTGATAGAGTATTTTTGACATGAGTTAACAGAGCTCAGATATCAGATGAAGAGGCAAGTTTCTATCATAAAAAAATTCTTATGCTACAAAAAGTTTTGCATGTTTGTGTACTCATGAAGTAAAGTGTTTAATTTTTCTTATTTGCAAGGATTTTCAAAAATGTGCACATTAATAAAGTATTAGAAATTATATTCTATATATTATAGACAATGTAATATTTTGCTTTTTAAAGTAGGTTTTTAATTGAAAATATTTTTTTCCACAAAATATATTCCAATCATGGATTCCATTCTTTTACCTCCTAAATCTTTCCAATCCCTCTTCACCTCCCCACTCACTCAATCCAATGTCTTCTTTCTCTATATATAAATTAAGCAGACAAACAAGCAAATAAAAAACAAGACAAAGAAAAAGACAACACACAAAAAACTCATGAAAACAAAACAAAACTGGAAATCATAATATATTAAGAATAAAGAAGCAAATAACAAGTAAGACCAGAAAATACCTAAACACAACAAGATGAGACAGGAACTTGCTCTCTTTCAATTTGAAGATTTCATAGAGGTAAGCCGTCTCTAGTGGCTTGGCTGCTTTGCTTTTCTGATTTTCAGGTTGAACCCCAATACAATACAATAATACACACAGCCTGACATAATCTCATATATATGTGGGAACACATAAGTACAGATACTTTACCTTTTCAAATACCTGTGATGTAGAGATGCCTTTTTTTAGTCCAACACTTATCAAGAGCTGTACAGTGCACTACATTCTCCCTTAATATTTTATTCAGAGGAAACAGCCATGTTAAGATCTTTAAAAATAAGTATATTTAATATTTATTTTGTAAATTAAATTTATTTATTATTTAATGTCTGTGTGGATGGGATGTTTATGCATAAATGCCACCTATGGGAATTGATTCTCTCATTTTGCCACATAGGTCCCAGTGATTGAATTCAGGTCACCAGGATTGGTGAAAAGCCACTTAGTCACTAAGTTATCAGGCTGGCTCTTCATGTTTATTTTTAGATGAGACAATACTTTAAATGTTAAGCACCATGGCTTAAGTAAGAAGACATCTTTGTGCAGTTGCATTATATTTAAGTGTTGGGGTGAACTGGCCTTCTAAATAGTAATTAGCATATATATTATAAATTATATTGAGCTTCTTAATAACCATCCATCTATATTACCTAAAGATATGTCCATGCAGTTATTGCTTCAGTAGAAAAGGCTGTGTAAAGTTGTTTGCTTATTTTTATAGTTTTGAAATCATGAAATTGCCTATGAACTTTCTCAGGACATACTACTAATTCAGTATAGTTACACATTGACTTGGGGTTGTTTAAAACTGTATATATGACTCAGATGACCAAGGATGAAACTTTAGCTCTGATATAAGTGTAAGGAATCATGAAGATCTTTAAGAAAGTCATCAGAATTATTGTTTTCATCTCTAGACATACCATACATGGTCCTGGGGAACTTAATCAGAACTTTTCATATTTCAAGTTTAGAGAAAATTAAATGAATTTAAGAAAAGAAAACACCAGTACTGACATACAGTAGTAGATCCAAACATATTCAGTTAGAATGCCTGACAAAACAGACAAAACAGAACAAAGCTCTAATATATTCTCAAAGTTTGTTAAGATAAAAAATGCTGAAATATCAAAAAAAAGACAAAACAAAACAGGTGGAACACTGCAGATAAAAGAACAGTTCTTTGGTTATAATGCACCTTGATTTATGAAAACTCAGTCTGAGTTGGTGTTTTCTTTTTTCCATACATATTGTGATAGATCAGATTCCTCCATCAGTTGACACTGAGCACAGCAATCCCATCACTAAGAGAGTGACGAAAAAATGACGAATGCTTTAGGCTGGTCAGGCTATAGCCTGAGATTCTGTCTGAGAAAATGTGAAGTAGGAACAAAATAGACATAGAATACTTATTACTAGTGCATGGTGTGTACAATGGTTAGGGTAAATATAGAGCTCAGGACTAGAAGCAGGAAGAGAATCATAGACTTACAACCAACATGGGCTGTTTACCCAGATGCTGTAATAAAATACAAAGTAAAGAAGGAACTGGGGTGTAGTAGGAAGTTCCTGAAATGAGGAAGGCTGGGGAGGTAGTGGGAGGTCCTATAGATAAGAGGGCAGGGGAAGGTAGTGGAGATATTCTACAGATAAGAGACTGGGAAAGTAGTTGGTAGGTCCTGGAGATAAGATGCCTAGGGAGCTGGTGGGGAGATACTATAGATAAAATGGCTGGGGAATATGTGGGGAGGTTCTAGAGATAAGAGGGCTGGAGACGTAGTGGGGATTCCTGTGCATAGTAGGGCTGTGGTGGTTGTAAGGAGGTCCTGTGGATAAGAGAACCAGGAAGGTAGTGGGGAAGGCATATAGAGGAGCTGAGGTGGTGGGGGAAATCATATAGATAAGAGGGCTGGGAAGGTGGCAAGGAGATCCTACAGATAAGAGGACTGGAGAGATAGTGGATAAGTGATGGAGGAGGGTCATCTTTCTATCTGTTGTTTCATTGGTTAAGTAATAAAGAAACTGCTTGGCCTCTGATAGGGTAGAATTTAGATAGGCAGAGTAAACAGAACAGAATGCTGGGAGAAAAAAGCTGAGTCAAGGAGTTGCCATAAATGGGAGCACTCCAGACAGACGCAGGTTAAGATCTTCCCTGGTAAGCCACCTCGTGGGTTACACAGATTATTAAAAATGGGTTAGATTAATATGTAAGAGCTAGCCAATAAGAGGCTGGAACTAATGGGCCAAGCAGTGTTTAAAAGAATACAGTTTCCCTGTAATTATTTCGGGTACAAAGCTAGCCGGGTGGGCAGCTGGATGGTGAGACACAGCCTGCTGCTCCAATTACAACAGATAAGTCATGTAGATAAGAGGGTTGGGAGGTGTTGAGAAAGTCATATAGATAAGAGGGCTGAGGAGATGGGGAAGTCATATAGATAAGAGGGTTGTGTAGGTGGTGGGGAAATCATATAGATAAAGGGTTGGGATGTGTTGAGAAAGTCATATAGATAAGAAAGCTAGGGAGTTAATGGGGAGGTCCTATAGATAAGTGGGCTGTGTAGGTAGTGGCATTTAAATTGTATTTTAATACATACAGCCTGCCTGAAGATCTGAGAGTGAAACAGCTCCACTTCTCAGTGATACAAGTCATTACAGATCATTAAAGGTCATTACAGATCATTAGAGTCCATTGCAAAACACACTTTAATCCCAGAAGCTACAATGACACACACCCTTAATCCCTGTAGCCACACTAGCTGCCATAGAAACTGAGTGGTACATGCCTTTAATCCCAGTACAGAGAGGATTATAAAACATGAAGAGACATCTCTCAGACACATTCTCATTCTGAGATTCCTGGAGGCAGGATTGGCATTTAGTACTGAGGTCAAGGTAAGAGCCAGTGCTGGTTGTTTTGCTTTTTGGATCTTCAGCTTGAACCCTAATCTCTGATTCTGAGTTTTTACTATTTGTGCTTCAATTGACACCCAACTTTTGGAGCACAAATTTATGAAAAAACAGTTTGCCTGAGGAATTTTAGCCACTGGCATAGGCCAGAGCCGGATCCAAACCTAGTTGTTTATGGGCAGTGGAAGGCATGTTTCTTGGTGGTGACAGGGACCTTGATACTTCACAGAGTTGTGGTATTAAGTGTGGCTCCTGCCTGTACCTCCACCATGAACCCAGTCTCAGGAAGCTAAGGAATAGGCAGAGCCATTCACCAAAGTCACAGCTTTAATCCTAGGCATATTGCTTAGCAAATTAAATACTCACGTGGTGAGGAAAAAAGATATACAGTAAAAACAGTTTCAGAACAAAAAAAGAAACCTCAAAATGGTTTGCAGCGTATTTAAAAATAAACATAGGCTTGGGAGAGAAAAGAAAAAGGATAGAGAATGTCCTTTAAAAAGAAGAAATAGAATAGTCAGGTGTTGGGGCGCACGTGTTTAATCCCAGCACTTGGGAGGCAGAGGTTGGCAGATCTCTGTGAGTTCAATGGCAGCCTGGTCTACAGAATGAGTTCCAGGACAGACAAAGATACACAGAGAAATGGAGTCTCAAAAAACAAAACAAAAAAATAAATAAAAATAAAAATAAAAGAAATAGAGTTTAAAAAGTTAAAGCCACGTAAAGATGAAAAATACACCAAGAATCTAGATACTGTATTATTGTGTTGTTTTTGAACTGTTTTACTGTTGAAAAAGGAACAACAACTGCTAAAAGACATTTGATTATAAATGCTGATGGATTAATCTAACCTACATATTTTGAAAATGCCTTAACTTCAAATTTAAGTCAAAAAATATGTTACTTTGGAGAAGAAATTTTGCTTCTATTTCCACAGAAAATGAGAGTATGTGGATTTATTTTTGGTTAAAAAAATAAGGTTTGATTGGGGAAGACCCCATGAAAAATCTCCAATAAGAGCAGGAGGCCAGGATGATCCAACGTTTTAAAGCACTTCTGTTGTAGTTTCCTCTGAGTTCTACATCCAGAACAGCTTCAAGCCTGCTGACTGAGATGATTCAGCCTCACAGACTACTCCAATATGGAATTACCCATAATCCTAAATTTTCTTTTTTATATCCATAAAATTATCAGTCCCCCTGATAAGCAGGAAGTAGCCTAGAAAGCTATATCCATATTCCCAAAAAGTAGATTATGGATGTTTGTCTTGTTTAGAGTGTTGGTTACAAGTTATTATTGGTAATGGTTAGGGAAAAAAAAGCTAAACAAAGGAAATTAGATTCAAGGTTCTTGTTTTGAAAAGAATAAAAAGGGGATATACATAAGATCTTGTTTTGAAAAGAAAAAAGGGGGATATAGAAATGATAGGATAAAAGGGTAGATTATTGAATTTATTGTGAAAAGAAAAAGGAAGAATATAGATATGATAAGATAAAAATGTAGATTATTAAACCTGCTTTTAAAAAGCAACTACCAATTTTGAATGTTTTACATTGGATTAGATTTTTGTATATTGTATACAGATTTTGTATATTGATAAAAATTTGAAATTAATTTTGTTAGAACATACTATATATATATATATTTCTACTTTTATTCAAAGTATTGTACCTATATAACTCATTTAACAATGTAATGCAAATTTCTAGTCCTTGAAAATTATTATTACCAACTTCTTAGCATAATAAGGAAATATAGGTTAGTAACTAATCACCTAGTATAGTCACATTTGGTATGTTTTCAAGGTCAAACAAAGATATACTTAAGATAGGTCATCTTCAAGCAGTTCAGAGATCTACAGAAAATGGCGTTTAAGATGTTTTAATAACACAGGTTTTCTTTTTTATGACAATGAGACATGTCTGTTTCTGGAGGCACCAATCTACTTTAGAAAATATCATCGTCATCAGAGAAAATCCAAAGGGAGTTTACTTTCTTTGTGGCAAAAGTAAGTCACTGGGCCAGAAAATACCCCTGCCATGGTTGACAGTATGTTGTTCTAATTAGACAAGCAGGGCACAAAATATCCTGCTTCACAAAAAAGTCTATCGGATATGCTAGGCTTATAATAGGTCAAAGATGAATGACCCAACACTGCAGAGGAATTTTGGGGTGATTGTTCAGACAACCAGCTGTTTCTGCATTACTCACAGTTTTTGGAAGTCGTTTCTTACATTTTCTGCATATTCAGTTATTTCTTATTTCTTTCTTGAGTCTCTGAAGGAGTTGAAGATTAGATAGCTATAGTTATAGTTTACCAGATACAGAAAGCAGGTAAATTATGTATAAGACTTTGGACTCACTACGACAGAACAGAATATTTTCTCTGAATTTGTCAAATGCAAATGGACTAGACATTGTTGATGTATTTATTGCTGGTATATATTGTATGTAGTAATTGTACTTATTGTATATAGTTTTCTTACATTAGTTATAACCTTCCTTTTTATATTAGAGAAAAAGGAAAATGTAGCAGTATTTCAATTGTATTTTAATAAATAAAGCCTGTCTGAAGATATGAGAGTAAAACAGCCCCACCAGTTAGCCTTACAGATAAGGTAATGGTAACACACACCTTCAATGACATGTGCCAGAGCCCGTAGGCCCCAACATAGACATCTACTTTCCCTAACTTGACCAGTATGGAGACAATAGCGAGACACAGTTCACACGGTCATCACAGAAGGGCATCTCAGGCTTCCTTCATCCTGAAGATCTACCCCCAATTATTATATAAAACACCTTTTATCCCCCAGGTAAAGGAAGGTGGATCCTCATTAATATTCTCTTTTCAGGGAACTCAGGGCTAGGGAAACACCTGCAACTTAGTTACCAGCTTTAGAAAACACCTCTCCCCAGGTAATAGTTCATTTCTAACAAAGGAGAAGGAACAATTCATCCTGGCCTTTGTTAGTTGGCTAACTTGCTGGTTTGGCAGGATAGCAGCTGCCTCGTGGCCAGGGAGCCTGCCTGTAAATTATTTTATATGAAATATGGGCCCACAATCCACTCTTTCTTATTAAATTTTAGTAACCCCTGTGCTACTGCAACAGGACAGATTGATCCTGCCTGGCTTGGGCAAAGTCTTCTTCCTTTTACCCAAATTTTCAAGTCTTTGGAAACACTAGTAGCCACACTATTTGCCTTGGAGACCAGGAAGTGCATGTTTTTAATCCCAGTGTTGCATACCTTTAATATCAGTCCTAGAGGGGATTATAAAATGAGAAGAGACAGCTCTTAGACACATTCTCATTCTGATATTTCTGGAGGCAGGATTGCAATTTAGTACAAAGGTCAAGATAAGAGCCAGTGGCTGGCTATTTTGCTTTTCAAATCTTGAGACTGAACCCCAATTTCGAACTCTGAGTTTTTATTATTCATGCTTCAGAGGTCCTATAGACAAGAGGGCTGGGGAGGTTGTGGGGAGGTTCATAGACAAGAGACTGGAGAGGCAGTGCATTGGTAGTGTGCTTGCAGTTTGTGTGACAATTCCTAGATGTAATCAATAACACTTCCATAAAAAGTAACATGTCCATGATTAGAGATGAGGAAAGGCAGTCCTCATTATATGAGAGATAATCTTAAAAGAGTCTAAAATATAAAGTGGATTTTTCTGTGGAAGTATTTTATCAACCCAGTACATGATATAAAACTCAATCAGTTTAATTAGATTTATTCAAATTTTTTTTTATTGAAAAAAAATTTTCTGCCTCCTCCCAGCCTCCCATTCCCTTCCCCCTCCTCCCGCCTCTTCCCCCCCCACTCCTCTCCCCCTCCCTCTCCAGTCCAAAGAGCAGTCAAGGTTCCCTGCCCTGTGGAAAGTCCAAGGTCCTCCCCCCTCCATCCAGGTCTAGGAAGGTGAACATCCAAACTGGCTAGGCTCCCACAAAGCCAGAACATGAAGTAGGAACAAAACCCCATGCCATTGTCCTTGGCTTCTCATCAGCCCTCATTGTCTGCCATGTTAAGAGAGTCCGGTTTTATCCCATGTTTTTCAGTCACAGTCCAGCTGGTCTTGGTGAGCTCCCAATAGATCAGCCCCACTGTCTCAGTGGGTGGGTGCACCTCTCGTGGTCCTGACTTCCATGCACATGTTCTCCCTCCTTCTGATCCTCAGTGGGACTTTGGGAGCTTAGTCCTATGCTCCAGTGTGGGTCTCTGTCTCTATCTCCATCCATCGCTAGATGAAGGTTCTATGGTGATATGCAAGATATTCATCAGTATGGCTATAGGATAGGGTGATTTCAGGTTCCCTATCCTCAGCTGCCCAAGGAACTAACTGGGGACATTGCCCTGGGCACCTGGGAGCCACTCTAGATTCAAGTCTCTTACCAACCCTAAGGTGGTTCCCTTAATTAAGTTATGTGATTCCCTGCTCCTCTATCCAACCTTCCTTTATCCCAATCATCCCATTTCCCCAAGTTCCCCCCATCCTCCCATTCTCAGTTTTCTCTCCCCTTCTCCCCTTACCCCCATCCCACCCCACCCCCAAGATCCCAATTTTTTGCCCAGCAATTTTGTCTATTTTCCGTAGCAGGGATAATAACTATATGTTTTTCTTTGAGTTCACCTTCTTATTTAGCTTCTTTAGGATCACAAATTATAGACTCAGTGACTTTTATTTATGGCTAGAAACCAATTATGAGTGAGTACATCCCATGATCCTATTTTGGGTATGGGTTACTTCACTCAGGATAGTGTTTTCTATTTCCATCCATTTGCATGCAGAATTCAAGAAGTCATTGTTTTTTTATGGCAGAGTAGTACTCTAATGTGTATATATTCCACACTTTCTTCATCCATTCTTCCATTGAAGGACATCTAGGTTGTTTCCAGGTTCTGGCTATTACAAATAATGCTGCTATGAACATAGTTGAACAAATGCTTTTGTCATATGATAGGGCATCTCTTGGGTATATTCCCAAGAGTGGTATTGCTGGGTCCAGGGGTAGGTTGATCCCAAATTTCCTGAGAAACCACCACAATGATTTCCAAAGTGGTTGCACAAGTTTGCATTCCCACCAGCAATGGATAAGGGTACCCCTTTCTCCACAACCTCTCCAGCAAAGGCTATCATTGGTGTTTTTGATTTTAGCCATTCTGACAGGTGTAAGATGATATCTCAAAGTTGTTTTGATTTGCATTTCCCTGATCGCTAAGGAGGTTGAGCATGACCTTAAGTATCTTTTGGCCATTTGAACTTCTTCTGTTAAGAATTTTCTGTTCAGTTCATTGCCCCATTTTTTCATTGGGTTACTTAGCATTTTAAAGTCTAGTTTCTTGAGTTCTTTATATATTTTGGAGATCAGACCTTTGTCTGTTGCAGGGTTGGTGACGATCTTCTCCCAGTCAGTAGGTTGCCTTTTTGTCTTAGTGACAGTGTCCTTTGCTTTACAAAAGCTTCTCAGTTTCAGTAGGTCCCATTTATTCAATGTTGCCCTTAATGTCTGTGCTGCTGGGGTTATACATAGGAAGCGATCTCCTGTGCCCATCTGTTGTAGGGTACTTTCCACTTTCTCTTCTATGAGGTTCAGTGTGTTCAGATTGATATTGAGGTCTTTGATCCATTTGGACTTGAGTTTTGTGCATGGTGATAGATATGGTCTATTTTCATTCTTCTACGGTGTTGCGGGAGGTCCTTCCGCTCCTCCAACCAATAGCTGCTGAGATACCAGCCCATTGGGGTGTGGTTTCTCCCCCTGTAAAAAGTTACTACTTCCCTCCGCTCGCTCTCTTCACTTCCTGCTCCGCTGGCGACTAGACTCCCTTCCTGGTTGCGCAGACGGTGATCTGTAAGTTTTTTCCCCTTTAAATAAATACTACCCTATTAATCATAATTATAAACTGGTGTGGCATTGTTCGTGACTTACGCCTTCACTACAGGTTGACATCCAGTTGTGCCAGCACCATTTGTTGAAGAGGCTTTCTTTCTTCCATTGTATACTTTTAGCTCCTTTATCGAAAATGAGGTGTTCATAGGTTTGTGGGCTAAAAACCGGGTCTTCTATATGATTCCATTGGTCGACTTCTCTGTTTTTATGCCAGTACCACGCTGTTTTCATTACTGTAGCTCTGTAATAGAGTTTGAAGTCAGGGATTGTAATGCCTCCAGAAGTTCCTTTATTGTATAAGATTGTTTTGGCTATGCTGTTTTTTTTGTTCTTCCATATAAAGTTGATTATTGTCCTCTCAAGATCTGTGAAGAATTGTGATGGGACCTTGATGGGGATTGCATTGAATCTATAAATAGCCTTTGTTAGAATTGACATTTTTACTATGTTGATCCTCCCAATCCAAGAGCAAGGGAGATCCTTCCATTTTCTGGTATCCTCTTCAATTTCTTTCTTCAATGCCTTAAAGTTCTTGTCAAATAGATCTTTCACTTCGTTGGTTAGAGTTACCCGAAGATATTTTATGCAGTTTGTGGCTATCGTGAAAGGTGATGATTCTCTGATTTCCCTCTCTGCTTCCATATCATTTGTGTATAAGAGGGCAACTGATTTTTTGGAGTTGATCTTATATCCTGCCACATTACTAAAGGTGTTTATCAGCTGTAGGAATTCTTTGGTGGAGTTTTTGGGGTCGCTTATGTACACTATCATATCATCTGCAAATAATGAAAGTTTAACTTCTTCCTTTCCGATTCGAATACTCGTGATCCCCTTATGCTGTCTTATTGCTATTGCTAAAACTTCAAGCACTATATTGAAGAGGTATGGAGAGAGTGGACAGCCTTGTCATGTTCCTGATTTTAGTGGGATGGCTTTGAGTTTCTCTCCATTTAATATAATGTTGGCTGTCGGCTTGCTGTAAATAGCTTTTATTATATTTAGGTATGACCCTTGTATCCCTAATCTCTCCAAGACTTTTATCATAAAGGGATGTTGAATTTTGCCAAATGCTTTTTCAGCATCTAATGAAACGATCATATGGTTTTTTTCTTTCAGTTTATTTATATGATGTATTACATTGATAGATTTTCGTATGTTGAACCAGCCCTGCATCTCTGGGATGACGCCTACTTGATCTAATGGATAATTTTTCTAATGTGTTCTTGGATTTGGTTTGCCAGTATTTTGTTGAGGATTTTTGGGTCAGTGTTCATGAGTGAGGTTGGCCTATAATTCTCTTTCTTGGTTGAGTCTTTGTGTGGTTTTGGTGTCAGAGTAACTGTAGCTTCATAAAAGGAATTGGGCAATGACTCTTCTGTTTCTATACTATGAAATACATTAAGGAGTATAGCTATTAGGTCTTCCTGGAAGTTCTGGTAGAATTCCGCATTGAACCCATCTGGTCCTGGGCTTTTTTGGTAGGGAGGTTTTTGATAACAGCTTCTAATTCTTCGCAACTAACAGGTCTTATTTAGATTGTTCACCTGGTCCTGGTTTAACTTTGGTATATGGTATTTATCTAAAAAAGTGTCCATTTCTTTTACATTTTCCAGTTTTGTGGCATACAGGCTTTTGTAGTAAGATCTCATGATTCTTTGAATTTCCTCTGTGTCTGTGGTTATGTCCCCCTTTTCATTTCTGATCTAATTATTTGCATATACTCTCTCTCCTATTTGATTAGTTTGGATAGTGGTTTATCAATCTTGTTGATTTTCTCCAGGAACCAGCTTTTTGTTTCATTGATTCTTTGGATTGTTTCCTGTGTTTCTATTTTGTTGATTTCAGCCTCAGTTTGATTATTTCCAGTCTTCTACTCCTCCTAGGTGAGTCTGCTTCTTTTTTTTCTAGAGCTTTCAGGTGGGCTGTTAAGTCTCCAATGTGTGCTTTCTCTGATTTCTTTAAGTGGGCACTTAGTGCTAAGAACTTTCCTCTTAGGACTGCTTTCATAGTGTCCCATAAGTTTGAGTGTGTTGTTTCTTTATTTTCATTGAATTCAAGGAAGACTTTAATTTCTTTATTTCTTCCTTAATCCAGGTATGGTTCAATAGATGACTGTTCAGTTTCCAAGAGTTTGTAGGCTTTCTGGGGGTAGCATTGTTGTTGAATTCTAACTTTAATCCATGGTGATCTGATAAGACACAGGTGGTTACTAATATTTTTTGTAACTGTGGAAGTTTGCTTTGTTACCGAGTATGTGGTCAATTTTCGAGAAGGTTCCATGCGCTGCAGAGAAGAAGGTATATTCTTTCCTATTTGGGTGGAATATTCTATAGATGTCTGTTAAGTCCAATTGATTCATTACCTCCATTAATTCTCTAATTTCTCTGTTAGGTTTCTGTCTGATTGACCTGTCCATTGGTGAGAGAGGAGTGTTGAAGTCTCCTACTATTAGTGTGTGCGGTTTGATGGCTGCCTTGAGTTTTAGTAATGTTTCATTTACGTACATGGGTGCTTTTATATTAGGGGCATAGATATTCAGAATTGAGACTTCATCCTGATGAATTGTTTCTGTTATGAGTATAAAATGTCCCTCTCCATCTGTTCTGATTGATTTAAGTTTGAAGTCAACTTTGTTAGAAATTAGTATGGCCACACCTGCTTGTTTCTTAGGTCCATTTGCTTGATAAGCCTTTTCCCAGCCCTTTACTCTGAGTAGGTGCCTGTCTTTGTGGTTGAGGTGTGTTTCTTGTAAACAGCAGAATGTTGGATCCTGTTTTCGTATCCAATCTCTTAGCTTGTGCCTTTTTATAGGTGAGTAGATCCCATTGACATTAAGTGATATTAATGACCACTGGTTGTTAACTCCAGTCACTTTTTTAGTAGTAGAGTTTGTGTGTTTCCCTTCTTTGAGTTGCGCTGGTAAAGGGTCTCTAGATGTCTGAGTTATTGTGGTCATTGTTGGACTCCTTGGTTAGTGATTTTCCTTCTTTTACTTTCTGTAAGGCTGGATTTGTGGCTACGTATTGTTTAAATTTGTTTTTATCCTGGAAAATATTGTTTTCTCCATTTATAGTGAACAAAAGCTTAGCTGGGTATAGTAGTCTGGGCTTGCATTCATGTTCTCTTTGTTTCTGCAGTACATCTATCCAGGACCTTCTGGCTTTCATAATTTCCATAGAGAAGTCAGATGTAAGTCTGATAGGTTTACCTTTATAAGTAACTTGGCCCTTTTACTTTGCAGCTCTTAATATTCTTTCTTTATTCTGTATGCTTTGTGTTTTGATTATTATATGGCGAGGGGATTTTTTTTTTGATCCAGCCTATTCGGTGTTCTGTATGCTTCTTGAACTTTTATAGGTACATCTTTCTTTAGGTTCGGAAAGTTTTCTTCTATAAATTTATTAAATATATTTTCTGGACCATTGATCTGCACTTCTTCTCCTTCTTCTACTCCCATTATTCTTAGGTTTGGTCTTTTTATTGTGTCCCATATTTCCTGAATGTTTTGTGATGAGAGTTTGTTGGACTTGCTGTTTTCTTTGATCATTGCATTTATTTTCTCTATCGTATCTTCAGAATCTGAGATTCTTTCTTCTATCTCTTGTATTCTGCTGGTTATGCTTGTTTCTGTAGTCTCTATTCATTTACCTAGATTTTCCACATCCAGCGGCCCTCTGTTTGTGTTTTTTTCTTTGCCTCCATTTCAGTTTTCAAGTCTTGAACTGTTTCCATTATCTGTTTGATTATTTTTCCTTGGTTTCCTAGGGTATCATTCACTGATTTATTCAATTCTTCAAACTTTCTGTTATATTTCTCATCCATTTCTATAAGGGCATTCTTTACATGCTGTTTAAGGGCGTCAATCACTTTCATGAAGTCAATTTTTTCTACTTCTTCTTGATTAAGGTGTTCATGTCCTCCTGTTGTGAGGTTGCTGGTTTCTGGTGATTTCATGTTGCTTTTCAGATTGTTGGGTGAATTCTTGTATTGGCGCCTGCCCATCTCTTCCTCCAAATGCTCCCCTATGGATCTTCTTTTACAGGATCAGGTCTCCTTGCCTACTGATGTACCTTCCCAGTGATGGCTCTCCCCAGTGTTGGCTCTCCTGGTGCCGAGATCAGATCTCCATGCCCAATGATGGCTCTCCCCAATGCTGGCTCTCCTGGCGTCAAGCTCAGGTCTCTGTGCTGGTTGGGTAGCTCGTAAACAAAGCGCCTACCTTGCTTGGTGCAGGCAGGCTTTTGAAACAAAGGAACTCCCGCCCGCCTGGTTGCCCTGAGGATTCGGACCCAGTGCCCAGACAGGCTGAGCTGGGTGATGTTATGTGCCCAAAGAGGGCAAGGGTCAGAAGGGGGGAGGGTTCTGGATGCAAGCTGGGTGGGATAGGAAGAAAGAGGCAGTATGCAAGGAGTAGAGGCCCTGCAGAGAGCCCAGGAAGGATAGGGGGTTGAGGAACTTCTGAGTTCCCTGTCCCGGGCTGCTGCCACGGGGTCAGAAACTCACCCCAATGCTGGCTCTCCTGGCGCCGAGATCAGGTCTCCATGCTGGTTGGGTAGCTCCTTCTTCAAGTTTTAAGATCATGTAAAAGTTATTCGTTTTAGGGAAGAAAGACTAGGCCTTGACTCTTCTTTGAAACACAATGTTACTTACGCTGTGTGATATTGGTAGTGTGCAGTTATGTCATTTTTCAGGACTCTGGAACTAATGCCCCTTTGGAATATCATTACAAATTCTTAGGAATAAAAAAAAATCTTCAGTTTCTTTCACTTCTATTCATTCCTCAAAAATTTTCTAAGATTATCCTTTAATCAAAATTCCCGTATGATTTTCCCAGAGAATCCTAACCATGTGGAAATACCGAAGTCATCACCTTGTGGCAGATTAGTCATAGTAGGTAGCAACACAGAGCGGCTTCATCGTCACTGTTTATGATTCTCAGTTCACTACACAACAGCATCTTCACCCCACTCTGATTTTCCACTGAGATTTTATATATAATTTCATTTGATCTCAAAAAAATTCAAAAACTTCAAAATGTTTATCAAGTATGCACAGACCCATGTGACACACACCAGTTCTCTAGGATTGTGTTGTATGACTCTATGAGAAAATGTAGTCATTTGAATAGCCTATTCTTTATTTCATGCATTTAAGTTGAATTAAAATTTTAATGTCATTCCTAGAATTAAATTAGAATACTAAATCTATAGGACTTAACCTATAAATGTAGGCTGAGTGTTTTCAATTATTCCAGCATTATGTATAGAATTTCCTAGAACCTGGAAATATAATTAAAATGAAAAAAAAAAAAAACTGAGAGTATTCAGGAAATAATGTACCAATATTGTTCAACATTTGACCCTTAAATGGTTACTCTTTTATTTAAACTCAGCATTATCTCACGTCCTCTGTATATTGAGGAACAATGAGAACATTATGTTTCAAAACTTTTGGCTATAATTACCCTTCCCTCTATCCAAAAGATAATGAATGTCATTGTCATTCAAATGCTATAATGTTATAATTCCATATATTAAATTTATGTATTGATGTGTATCTTCTTGATTACAGAGAGAATATTGCAATGAAGGAAATGAATGCAGGATTTTTGGATTTAATTTTATTTTTCTGAGGAAGGAGTCTTTGATTATAGCCATAAAATTGTTTGTAGTGCTTTTTATGGAAGCAGACTAAGGCTGATGAGAGGAGAAATGGGACAGAATCTTGGACAGCCATCCTTGTTCAGTGCACATAACCTTGGTTTCTGAGAATCTGTACAGTGGGGAGGCAGCATGGTGTTGGAATAGAAGTGCAGCTGTGGAACCCGATACACCATAGTTTATAAACTGTCTGCCAATTATTTATAGTATGATGTCAGGTTAGTTTCAGAAACTCATTGGCTCTCATCCATATAAACTGGTAGAGACAGCTCTTACCTCATACACACAAGTGCATAATAAACTTGGTGATGAAGGATAGGTAATTAGAAGCCTGGGGCAGTGGCGCTGGGATGTGCAGACTGTAGCTCTTTTTTCCATTCAAGACCAGGCCTTCTAAGCACTGGATAATGGAGAGGCACATATGAAAGGCTTCTGGTGAGTTCATCTTCAATGAACCTGTGCCCAAAACAATCACAAATAATCCCTTTGGAAAAAGAATCATGCAAAATATTTTAGTCTAGAGATGATTTCAAATTCTGTAAACTCGGTGTTGACTAGAACCTAAGACAAGATCTTGCACTCTTGCCTTCCTCAGTGTAGACATTAACACTGTCTTTCACTTTATTTAAATCATGGACTCTTTTGACACTTCATCTCAATCCTGCATTCTTGGAAAATGCTAACTTTGATTTCTTTTATTTTAAGCCTAAGATCTGTTAATTTTATTTTTCTTTTAAATAAATCTCTTTGTATTTCTTGGTGGATGTAGGAACATGTACTACTTTTGTGAGTTTTAATGTCAGAAACAACCTCAGATGTTGGTTAGCTGGCCTGTGAACAACTGGGGCTTCTCCTGTCTGTCCACTGTCTCACCCTAAGGATTCTGGAATCATAGATATCGACTTCACCATTATAGTATGTTACCCACGAGTTCTTTTTCTGCTCACTGCTAAAGTGTTCTTTTTGTTTTATGTCTTAGTAAATGACCCTTTCACCCCCTCATAAAAACATCAGTATATTCCTTCTTCAAAGAACACCAGGAAATATGACTTGTTCCCTCAAATATAATGCTACCTATGAAACTGGTTTCAAACTTTAAGAGTAATGTATTTTGAAAAGCAAAATTATATACATAGTTTATTGTACAAAGGCATGTGTCTGGTAATTTAAAGTTCAGAACTATAGCCTTTGGTTACAAATGAAAGTGAGGTTTTAATCAGAGATAATGGTTAATACATCCTTTATCTGAATACCCATTTCTTCCTTACAGGATGTTTTTGTAAGCTTTTTGTTTGTTAGATGCTAATATCAATTTTCTGATGGGAAAAGATGGTCATGTTTCCATCGAAAGCTATGGACATTCACACTTAGACTGAGATGTTCAATGAATTGCATGAAGATCACTGGAAAGTTTTAGCTACTTTAATGATATAGTTATATATATATCATTATATATATGTTATACATGTATTAAATATTATAGATCAATCGTCATCCATGTTTGTCATACTTATAGTTAGACTAATCAGCTTCTTTAGATAAATAGAGATTTCATTCTGCATAAATAGGTAATCTGCAACCACTTCAAAAAACTGTAAAATATGACATTTAAATAACTTAGGGTTTTGTTGACATGAGACAGGATGGCTCCTGGCAACACTGATCTATTCCCCCAAAAAATGTTGAGCACCAAAAACACTCCACTTAAAGCTTGTTTCCTTCTTGATGAAATTGGTCTTTGGACGAAAAACTGCCCAAGCCTTGACCACTGACAAAATGTACAATGTCTTGACTGGAAAAACAAAATACAAAGCCAACCAACCAAACAACCCTGCCAAACCTTGCCAAGACAGGGTAAGATGGTTTGAAAATTTGTTCTGTCTCTAAAAATGGTCTGCCTTAACCAATGTTAATGTAAGGTCAGGCCTTAACCAATGTTGCTTGCTGAACATTGCAAATGAGATTTTGGATGATTGCCCAGGTAGCCAAATGTCTCTGTCATCTACTGCACATTTTGGAAGCTGCTTGATTGTACTTCCTGCCTACTCAAGTAATATGATTTCCCTTCTCAGGTCCTCAATAGGGATGAAGATTAGATAAACAGAATGTTTTCCTCTCATGACTTACCCAAGCCATTTCTAATATAAGACTTAAACTACTTAGGATAAAATAATTATTAAAACATTTAACATATGGTTTTTTTTGCTTAGGATAAAATAATTATTAAAACATTTAACGTATTTTTTGCTTAATATTGTTTATAATTGTTATAATTCTAATTTTTATACTTGATATCTGTTCTTATTGTACATAGTTTTATAATGGGTTAAAACTATCTTATTTAGACAAAAGAGAGAGGTAATGGGCAACCTCCTTCAGCCAATGACCTTTGAGAGGCTGGACCAGGTTGGAAGTGGCTTTGGGTATCAAAAGGTGTGTGCCTGCCACTCTCTCTCCCTCTGCTCTTATATCTGGATGCTGGATTCTGTTCGTGTTCCCAATTCTGATCTGTTAGTTCTCCTTAAAAAAAAAAAAACACCCTGGGTTTTTAGCTTCTATTGGTGGCTCTTCATTAGAGTATCCCATCTTTCCCCAGCTTTTCCCTGTGTGTCCGTCATTTCTTCATCACCTGTTGCTCCAGTCTAGTCAACTTCAAAGCCATAGAGGCCATAGCATAGCATTCCACCCTACATATGGTTCCTGAATCTCACTACCGATGATGTGAAAATGGTTTATTACCATTAATTAATAAAGAAGCTGATTTGGCCAATACCTTGGCAGAACAGAGCCAGATGGGCAATCAAAGCACCGATAAAGGAAAAAAGTAGACAGAGTCAGAAGACACAAGCACACTCCAGAGAAGCAAGGAATGAGGTAACAAGCCATGAGTCTCATGATAAAATAGACTATTAGAAATTTAAGTTTTAAGAGTTAGTCAATAATAAGTCTGAGATAGTAGTCTGTAATTAATAAATATGGCTGTGGAACCAGGCAGGACAAGAAATATTCGGCTACACATTACTTTTTCTCCTTCTTTCAAGACAGACTGCTTCAATTAAGAACAAAAATAGCTACAGAAATTTGGATCATTACTTTTCTACAATCATTATAGATATACATTTTAAAAATCTCGTTTTAGGGTAATTATTAGTCTATTTCTGTATTATGTCTTTAACTCTCATCTACTTATCTATCTGTCTGTCTGTCTGTCTTTCTGTCTACCCATCTATCTACCTGCATACTTACATAGATATTGCCCCAATTTTTCTGTTTTCTATAAAATGAATATCCTACTTAGGGTTACTTTTGATGTAATAAAAAACCATGAACAAAAGCAACTTGGGAGGAAAAGGGATTATTTGCTTATGGGTTCATATAACAAAGAAGTAAGGGCAGCAACTCAAGGTAGAAACCTTGAGGCAGGAACTGAAGATGAGGCCATGGGGGAGTGCTGCTTTCTGGCTTGCTCCACATAGCTTGCTCAGCCTAGTTTCTCATAGAACCCATGACCACCAACTCAGGAATGGCAGTACCCACATTGAGCAGGGCCATCTCCTTAAATCACTCATTAAGGAGGTACCAACAGGCTTGCTTGCAGCCTGACCTTATGAAGTCATTTTTTAAAAAATGGGGTTTCCTCCTCTCAGATTTTAGCTTGTTTCAAGTTGATATAAAACTATACAGCATCATTTACTCCATGTCAACTTGACACATAACACGTCACTGTTAAGCCACACTTTTCCTTTGTCATTCATTCTCAAGCTATGATGCAGAGGCAGAGGGATCTCTGTGAATTTGAGGTCAGTTTGGTCTACAGAGCAAGATGCAGGACAGCCAGGACTACACAGAAAAACCCTGTTTAAAAATACCAAAAGATAAAAAAACCCACACATTAAAAACATTAATAACTTTAACAGTCCCACAGTCTTTACTTATTTAAACACATTAAATTTTTAGTCCCTTTAAATTTGCAATATTTTTAAAAATTCAAAATATTTTTTAAAAGTTTAAAATCTCTCAAATGTGTCTTCTTGCAAAAATAAAAATTAGGTTAAATACTTTTTTACTTAAAGAGGGAAAAATGGGTGTATAATCTCAATCAGGTCAAGGCAAAACCAATGTAAATTACACAGTGTCCAAATTCTGGAATCAACTCAGTTTTCTGTGCTCCTCCCAAGTGTTTGGATCACCTCTCTAGTTCTGTCCTCTGAAGCACACATATTTTGTCTTCTACGCTCAGGCAGGTGCTACTTCATTGCTACTACTGTCCTTGATGGTCATCCCATGTTGGTGGCATCTATAGAATGCTGGGTTCTTCTGCTGCAACTGGCCAGCACTTTCACCGATAACCTCTCTTACATGTTCTTATGGTGCCTTGTCTCAACTTCTCTTTATGACCCCTGTAATCCTAGGTGTTCAACTTCTACTGAAGTTGCACCTTCGCCAATGGCCTCTTCTGGCCTTTCACAGTGCCAAGCCTCAACTGCTCTCCATGACCCCTTACTTCATGCCTTCAGTACTAGTATTACCTGCGTGACCCTTACACTACCAAGTTCAGATGCCAGGATAAAGTGCAACCTTTGCTGACCCTGAAATACAGCTTCTTTACTAGTTCTGTTATATTGTTAATCTCAGCTGGTTCTTCAGCCCCAAATAACCAGAACCATAGAACCTTAATTCAAAAATAACAAATGACCCCAATAAAAACTTTAAACATCTCTCTGAAACTTCAGAAGCCAGGCCTCCATCATCAACATTGTTCTCAACATACTTATATTCCAAGTTCCAATAGAACAATTCACTTTGTTCTAAACACTCAATGCCCAAATTTCTAGAATTATTCCACAATAATGCCCCCTGCTAAAGGGGAAAAAAAACATGGTTAGGTCTGTCATAACAATGCCCCACTATCCTAGTAACAAGTTGTCTTAGGATTTTCATTGCTGTGATGAAACACCATGACCAAAAGCAACTTGGGAAGTAAAACGATTATTTTTCTCACAGTTCCATATAACAAAGCAGTAACAGCAGGGACCTGGAGGCAGGAACTGATACAGAGGTTGGGGTGGGTGTTGTTTACAATTGCTCTTCATAGCTGGCTCAGTTAGAATGCAGGACCACAAGCTCAGGGAGGGCACCACTCACGATAATTTGGGTCATAACCCATCAATCATTAATTAAGAAAATGTCCTACAGGCTTGTCTACTGCCTGATTATATACATTTTAGGCTCCCTCCTCTCAGAGGACGTTACCTTATGACAAATTGACATAAAGTTTTTCAGCATGATTTAATCTCCAGGTTCCTAAATCAGGATTTTATTGACACAGTAAGAAAAACGGCTTTAAAGAAAATTAATAACACGTTGATGACACCAACTGCACTGATGTAAATAAAAACAGAATCAGTATTCTATGTCTTCCTAAATACTAAACCTTGGTTAGACTGTAAATAAAAATAAATTTTTTGATTATTTTTAATTCATTCCATTCACCCAAACACTGAGATTTTGATACTATGCTTAATCACTTTATAGTCAAGCCATAAAGACATATGAGATTTCTACCTATATATGATTGTTTTGATGATACCACAATTATATTTAAAATACCATAACACACTTACTTTTTCTATGCTTTTCTAGGTCGTCATGTTTATCAAAAGCACTGTAGTCTTCCATCCATAAACACACAGAATGTAAAAATAGAAAAGAGAATTTCAATATCAATTTTGTCATCAAAACATCTCCTTAACATTGGTAAATATAAATTATAAATAGTGCCAATATGAAAGAAATATAAAAGTCATCTTTTTGGCGAGAAACACTATTTTGTGAGTACATAAAATGTCAAAAGTCATAGAGTTCTCCTTATTTTCATTTACAAACATTGGGGATGGATGATTAGATCAGCTGGTTGGATCTCAGAATCAACAGAAACCTTACAGTGATTTTAAGCTTTGTGCATCTTTAAAGGATTCAATGAAAGTCTCAAAAAACAAAATCATGAAGAGTTCTTTTTGTTTTTACAGGGTCCAAGTTTTCTCTCTGAAGCCATGTTTCCTAAACACGCAACCAAAATTGAAGAAGTTGATCCATCTTTCAGACTCCATGAAGCCATTACTAAGGTGAGAATGTCTCTGCATCTTACAAGTGAGGAAATGTTCTTTTATGTTGTTGTTTGTGTATGATAATGTTTGTTGGGGGAGGTGAGGAAAGGAGAATGTCAAGAAAAGTCAAGAGAATGCTCTTAAAGTAGTAAAGATGATAACAGATAAAATCTTTCAAGATATAGCTTGCGACTAAAGGTTTATAAAAATATAAATCCTCAGTAAAACAATTAGCACTTGCTCTTAATATGAAACTGTTTGTCTTTTGTTTTAAATACATGGCTACTTCAGATACCATAAAAATAGGCTGTCTAGCTTTTCCATCCAAAGTTTTATTTTAATATGTTTACTTATTGAACTTCTGATTATTTAATTTGTGTGCATGTGTATGTGAAACATGGAAATGCACAGGTGTCATTGTGTACTCGTGGAGAGGAAATAATGGTAACTTTTAGTTGTTTCTTGCCATCCACCATGTTGTCCTGGATATGAAACTTGGGTTGTCAGGCTTGGCAATAGATGCCTTTGCTCTGAGCCACCTTACTGTCCTGTCTGTTACACATTCTACTTTCAGTAAAGAAGGGTTTACTCTCTCAGGTGAAGGACTGCATTTACAAGGAATATTTCTACTGTGTATTTTTAGTCATAATTTCATTATTTAAAGAAAACTAAGTTTTCCAGTGTGGAGGAAATAAATTTATGATTCCTGATATCAAATAGCATTCTATGAATTTTTACGTTTACAATTATTTATCTAACCTGTCAAAGCCTGCCTCTTCAGGATAGACTTTGCAGGATATATTGATATTTCAGTGCCATTAAACTAGTCCATATTTATATATGCTTGCTAGAATAATTTAATCATCTTTAAATCTTAGCAAAATGTGACAAACTGTTTTTATTCTTCACAAAGGGAACTGTGGTAAACTGACCCAACCCCAGCATCTGATCATAAAAAAAACTTAAAATTCAGAGAGTGGGGGGTCTAGATCTGTCTCCTGAGGTCTAAGAACTCCGTAAATTTATTTTTGAATCTCTAAAAATAAGTGAAGCTTGAATTACAATCTGCATAAAATTTTTCTAGGCTCATAATACTTATCATGTTTTCTTTAACAATCAACTCTAGTTAGCTGAATTCAGTTTTACTACTTTTGTCTTTTTAGTCCAAATTATTATTTATATAAACTAGGGGAAAGTTATCACTAAGTACTTTCTCAGCATTTAAAATACTAGCTGTATTTCTAACACTTAGAAATTATATATCTATCTTACATAAAATATTATATACACATGTACAAATGAAGATATAGGAATCTAAATGGATAAAATAGATTTTCCTCTGTATATATAAATGTATGCATGATAGTCACTTAAAAGTCTGGGTACTTGGTCTGCATTTGTTTGTTATTTTTAAGCTAAGAATTAGAGGACTGTAAAATGATGAAATATTTTTCTGTATTTCTTGCTCTCTGCTGATTATAGAAATCAAGGACATTTTGAAACTGCATCAATATCAGATACACAATAAGATGGCATACCTGATGAAACCTCCAGAGACAAAAAGTGCTTGACTTTACCTTAGAGCATAAATGCATGCTTGCTGTAGGTGACAGTTTTTTTTGTTCCTGACTGCTCAGCCCTGAAAAATAATCACACAAAAATTATATTATTTAAATCACTGCTTGACCTATTACCTCTAGCTTCTTATTGGCTAGCTCTTGCATCTAAATTTAACCTATTTCTATTAATCTGTACATCACCACGTAGCTGTGGCTTAACAGCAGGTTTCTGGCTTATCTATTCCTGGTGGTGGCTACATGGTGTCTTCTTGAATCCACCTTCTTTCTCCCATCATTCAATTTAGTTTTCCCTGCCTAACTCTACTCTCTCCCATCGTAGGTCAAGGCAGATTCTTTATTCATTAATGGTAATCACAGCATACATAGGGGAATCACACATCACATGCTGATTCCAAGTAGCTCAGGGCTTCACTACACAAAAGAAATAGAACTGCTGAGCCACTTTAGAAAGAGATGAGTGAGTAAAGAGGGGCCATAAACACAGCCTGAATACCTACATATGTTTAGTAGTCCATGGGATACTAACTTAAGAGACCTTTAGAGAATGAGACACATTTCTTCCTTTGTGTTCTACATATGTTTTCTAATACATTTGGTGCTAATCAGGTATTTCATTACACCATTAGGGAATATTGGGAAGAATTCCTTGCCTGAACATAAAACTAAGCAAAGGAAGTACTGAAGTCAGAGTTCTATGAAAGTTTTTAACAGCTTAATATTCTTACCCAATGTAAATTATTCCACTAAAGTCTTCAGAGTTCCTGCATTCGCATTGCAAACATAGACCAAGGAAAGAAATTATATTTCTGGAGTTCATTTTTAAAAAAAAATAGCAGTAATGGGGAGCTGTACAGGGAAATAGTTAATATTATGTGCCTTGATGCTAAGATCTGGTTTCTTCATCATTGACAGCAACAAAAACACTTGGCAAATGTAGATGCATTAACCATAATACATAGCTTGGAAACATAGAGCAAAGGTTGTTGTTTTATTAAGCCTATCAAATCTTAAAATTTTAAAATTTAATTTTGTTTTATTATTAACACAAAATGGAAGAAACTCAGCTCTCTATTTTCACTAGCAATATGAGACCAAAAGGAATGATGTTAACATTTTCTCAACAAATTTGATATGCTTGTGATCAAGCACACATTAACATTCAAATTTAAAGATCTAACTTCTTTAAAGAAGATTATTTATCTGTGTTTTCTGAATTGTGATTATATGCAGGAGCAAAAACATAGTCCTCTATTGTCTTTCTAAGTATCTAGTTATCATTTGTAGCTTATAGATATGGACATTGAGTATAAATTGTGGTTTTTGGAGAATGTAGGTTGTCAGAATATTGTATCAGTAAGTGGTCTGATTACTGTGTGTCATCAATGAAAATTTTACATAGCAGTGTGATGGTTAAAACGTAACACTCATCTGAATTAAGAAAAAGATATAAACATATGATTTTTTACTAATTATCACAAAATGATACTGAGATAAAAAGGATAGTAGATAAATTACAAGGCATGATCGGTATTGGTTTTAAATACTGTTATTTAACATGAGTAGTGAAAGAGGGAAATTTGATGGAGGTGGGTCTTGTATCTTATCTGTTGCTTTCATTGGTTAACTAATAAAGAAACTGCCTAGGCCCATTTGATAGGCCAACCCTTAGATGGGTGGAGTAGACAGAACAGGATTGGGGGAGAAAGGAGCTGAGTCAGAGAGTCGCCATGATGCTCCCACTCCAGCCAGACGCAGGTTAAGATCCTCCCTGGTAAGCGCACCTCGTGGTGTTACAGGGATACTAGAAATGGGTTAGATCGATATGTAAGAACTAGCCAATAAGAGGCTACAGATAACGGGCCAGGCAGTGTTTAAATGAATACAGTTTCTGTGTAATTATTTCGGGTACAAAGCTAGCCATGTGGGCGGCTGGGTGCCGGGGACACAGCCCAGCCGCCCCTGTTACTACAGAGTGGCGCCCCACGTGATGGGCTAAATCCACTTAAAAACCTGAGAAGGCTTAAAAATAAGGGAGAGAGAGTTTAACACAGATTTTTGCTGTTTGTGGGTTGTGTACCGCAAACAAATTGCCCTGACTCAGCAACAGGAAAAAACTGGCTGTTTTAAAATGCCAGCTTTCTGGGCTATGCCGCCATTGCGATCTCTGTCTGGCTCCGGCGGGAGACAGAGCTTTTAAATAGAGCATTTGAAATAAAGCTCTAAGGCTTGCTTGGCGCCAATGTGGACTTGCTGTGTGCCTGGAACTGTGCTCAGCTCAGGGGCACCAAA